>JAAEAF010009839.1:0-30764 GCA_011037195.1 Triatoma infestans
AGATGTAGTTAAAGTAATTAGGCTCACTAGGCTGCGATGGGAAGGGCATGTTGCAAGGATGGCAGAATATGAGATGCCTAGAAAGGTCTTAGAAGAAAGACTTGCCCGCACGAGAAGAGTGGGCAGACCCAAACTGAGATTGGTTGATAGTATAGGAGAAGATTCCAGAGTTTTGCTGAATGCGTGGAATTGGAAAGCTGCAGCAACTGATACAGATGACTGGCGGAGGCGAATAGAAGAGGCTAAGGCTCAATAATGGGCTGTAAAGCCAACAAAGAAGAAGAAGAATAGATTCGTTCTATATTATATGTTTTTTAATTTATTTTAGCTTATACAAAATAAGATAACTTAATTTTTGTCTAATTTTTATGACAGTATTTCAGCTGGAAGTGGTCTTTACTGTCATAACCTAAGCAACAGTCTCCATTAACCGGTATCTGATTCAATTTGTCAAGCAACATTAGTGACGCTGGTATAGCTAGGAGAAGAGAAGATCAAAAAAAGAAAAGAAGCAATTTTGAACCAATTATAATTACACATACTTAGATATTGAAAGAGCTGGTATTACAATAAATGTGAATAAATTGCAATAATTGGTATTGCAATAAACATTAGGGGTTGATTTTATCATTAACTCTTGCCTTGTTTCCTGTTTCTTCGCAAAAAACAGTGATAGTTTCAAACAGTCTGTTTACGTCTCTCAATGTACAGAATAAACGAAGTGTGATAACAAAATTTGAATTAAATATGCACACTTTATCCTGCTGAACATATTCTTCTCCTTTATATTCTTCTCCTTAACTATTACATTAGCTATATTAAGACATAAATTAATAATAATTGCCTTTAATTTGCCTTTAAAGTAACAATGAAAAAAATAGTTATTTACATCCAAAAGTTTATACCATTAGAAAAATGTAGTATTCAAATTATAATTTACATGTGATAACTGAAATACCAAAAAAATTGATACATCAATAAAGGTGCAATGCTTACACGATTGAAATATATCGTGATAAATCACATTTTTTATAATCTTAAGTTATAAAAGATAATTTTTTTTTTCTTTTTATTTTTTGTCACGCTTCATATGTTTTTGTAAATGTTTTCACAAATTATGTTCACGTCACGTGATCCAACTTTATATAACTTTATGTAGCATGATGTTAATATATAGTTTGTTTAAACATAGATTGTTAAAAATCAACTATTTGACTTCCTAGAATTTTTTTTTTAAATATTTGTTTTAAAGCTAATAATTCTGAAATAAACAAAACGCTAGTCATTGAGGAAACAATTTATTATCAATAGCTAATAAACGAAGAAGACAACGTTTAATGGATGTCATTGTAAATTGAATATATCTCCATTATTTTCTAACCGAGGAAGGACGAGACATTCAAAACGAGGTTGTAGCAACGAAGCTGCAGTCAATAAAATAAAATAAAAATGCAATCCTGTGATGTCTCTTTTGGAAGCAACAAATTATTGTAAAAAAAAAAATAAAAATTTAATTGGAGGCTAGAAAAAGTAGATGTAGATGAGCATACGTGACATACTCAAATAAGACAGTTAGCTTGCGGAAGCTGGCACGATCCATGATGAAATAATATAGTGCTGAATAAATAAATGGAGCAATGAAAAATGGTTAAGTCAGTCACTTTTCCTTACTATAATTATCGCAAATTTATCTTAGAAGAAAGTCGGAAAGACCATAATCAAGAGGGTAGTAAACGGCACAACATCAAGTTTAATGATTGCAATGGCTTATACAAACAAGAGTAGTGGACATTGTCGATGGACAATGACTACCAAGATCTGTACTTTCTTCAAACTTACCTATTATCACCACTGAGAGACTAGATTTAGAAGAACTTCTCTGTAAATTTACGGATCTAGGTATTTCCTGTCAAACGATGGAAAGATTATAAAATGGGAAAACCTGGGAGATGAGACAATCAGAAATAAGTTTGATGAAAAACTGCTCCATGAAGCTGTGAAATAAATCTAAATAGAATACGGAATTTGCTTTGTCTGATATGAATGAAAATGTCATTAGTGAATTACGGATGATTTGAAGATCTCTGAAGGCACTGGGTTGGAGTCAATGTGCAAGGATCAGACAATCGAAATCAATGGGAAATTCACGAAATCGAATGGTGTAACTAGTTCAGGCTTGAGTGACGTGATAGAAATCAAGAGATTATGATATTATCCCATAGACAAGCTGAATTAAAGCCCTGCGTCTTTAGTCAAAAATTATTAGGAATTATTTGGCAAGAATAGTTTAACATCTTTGTATCTGTACCTATGTTGGATAGAAGATAATAAGTTCATCGATAACCTGGTTTAGCTTATACTTTATAGATCTGGAAGCCACTTGTTCCAAGAAGAAATAAGGAGAAATTTAAGAGAATATTGCTTTGAAGAAGTGTACTGGGAGCATTGGCAGGCTAAAATTGTTTTGGGCAGCTATGACCAGAAAAGTTCTGAAGTATACTTGAGTGTGGAGAAAAGCAAAATATACATGCTCTCGATATAGACACAGAAGGAACCTGAAGAAGGCAGGTATAAAACATGATGGCTTCTGCAGGTTGGTTCTGTGTGCAGATAAAGAAAACTCATGATGGGATAGAGGAAAGTCACAAATACATGATGAGATGGAGGAAAGTCATAAATACATGATGGGATAGAGGAAAGTCACAAATACACGATGGGATAGAGGAAAGTCACAAATACATGATGGGATAGAGGAAAGTCACAAATACATGATGGGGTAGAGGAAAGTCACAATTACATGATGGGATAAAGGTAAGTCACAATTACATGATGGGATAGAGGAATGTCTCAAATACATGATGAGATAGAGGAAAGTCATAAATACATGATGAGATAGAGGAAAATCATAAATACATAATGGGATAGAGGAAAGTCACAAATACACATGATAGGATAGAGGAAAGTCACAATTACATGATGGGGTAGTGGAAAGTCACAAATGCACATGATAGGATAGAGGAAAGTCATAAATGTATGATGGGATAGAGGAAAGTCATAAATACATGATGGGATAGAGGAAAGTCATAAATGTATGATGGGATAGAGGAAAGTCATAAGTAAATGATGGACTGCGACTGGGGTGGAGGAAAGTCACAAGTTCATTATGGGCTGCAAGCTATCATTCAGGGAAGATTAAGAAAGTAATGATACAATCTAGATTATGATGCTATCCGATAGACAAACTGCCATTAAAGTACTGAGTTCAAAAATGATTTGATTAAATGATTAGGAATGACTGGGCAGGAAGAATAAGTAAAGGAAGAGTAAATGTTCCTAGAACCGTTCAATGTTTCGTGAAAAAAAATGTTATTTAGAACTATGAGTATTGGAGTAAAAGAAAAACGTGTTTACCAGCTTCAGTCAAGTTATTTACATTTCCTTTAGCATCAGGTTTTCCCCTATATCACTTCAGTACATTGTACGGTCCTCTACCAATGGAAATTAGGGGAATTAAACATTTGGTTAGCTATACGTATTATAGGTTAAGTAAATTACATACAATAAAATTAATACAACTTACTAAGTTTATTTAGCAAACAGCAAGATACATCTACGCATTGCAAAATAGCATTTATGTCAATATATTTCGTAAGAATTTCCTTTTTTTTTTTTTTTTTTGTTTAGGTATGTACAATAATTTATATTCATGAATCCTAGCAATAACTGTCTACAACTCTTACAAAAGAGATGGTGATAAATTTCATTTTAGAAAAATAAATTTAATTAAAAAAAAAAAGAAATTGTCCTTTTATTTATTAAATCAAAAATAATAGCCATATAAGTCATTAATTGAAATCTGGCAATTATTTATCAGCTGTGTTTCGTTTAATAAACATTTGAAGGGACATATGAGTTCATATTTAATATAATATGATATAAATGTCAAGCACATCTTCATTTAAAAAATATTTAATTTGAATATTAATATTGACTTTTAATTTTGTATATATTATTTTATATTTAATATAAGAAGAAAGGTTTGTATTTTTTTATATAAATTAATTTTATACATCATTGTTTTTGAAAAGGTGATTCCATCATTTTCTCTTCTGAACTTTAAAACCTTCACCAAAAACAGTAGAATAATAATTACAGGGATCTATTAGCAAAATGAAAAAAAAAAAAGTAATGTCAAGGAGATGTGATTGGAGATGAATATTGTTGATAGCCACATCACTGTACTTTCATTAAAAATGAATAAAAATATGGAATGTATTTTTCAATCCTTAAATATAGAAATTAATGATTTAGAGCACTATGAATATAAAGTTAGATAAAAAAATAATACAATCTTAGAAAACGAATACTTATGTTTTCAAAAGTTTTTGATCGTTTATTTAATATCTGTTGAGTCTATAAAAATCTTGTGCTTTGTCAAAAAACAGCGTTTTACGAGGGAATAGTTATCCTTGTCTGTCAGTTCCCCTTCTGGAACTACTCTAGGGTAGAATGGTTAAGAAATACAGTTTCATTAAAAATTTCTCCATTAAACTATGTAACAGGAAGCTAGAGAGTGGAGCAGTGAATCCGTTCTGCCTGATAGTAAAGGGCATGCCACTGTATTGTACACAGATGGGATGACCAATCCTGAAGGGGTGGAGCTGGAGGGGATAGACCAAGAAACAGACACTCGATGCCTATGGGTGAATTTCCCAGCTCTTCCAGATGGATATCAAATTTCAATCCAGTTCAACTTCGACAGGAAGTATCGGAATCACAAGATTGTGATCCTACACGATAGTCAGGCTGCCAATAAAGCATTCAGTTCAGAAGTGACGTGGGAATGCCACGACAAACCAATTCTGGAGCCAGAATCCTTCTATGGGCTAAGCGACCAGTCTCTTCAAGTAGAGCTCACAAACGGAAACCATGCCAGGATGTGGAAAACCATCCAGGACCTGAGGCTTGGCTAGGTACTTACGACTAAAATTTGTCTGATGCCTGCTTCAGTCTGAGCAGAAATAATCTTCACATGCAGACGCCTTTCCTCATAGAGTATTGTAGATTCAGCTGGCACCTGAGTAGGTGTAATGGAATCGTTTGATGTGTGATTCCTGATGTAGTAGATGTCTTGAAGAGGGCGGAAGTTAGTTGAGCGATTTTGGAAGTTACTGCTCGAATAATTAAACGGATTTTATAAAAATAAAATGTATTTGAACAATACTTTGAACATTAGAAATGGTAACTAATAACTAGCAAAATACTTAGTAATAAATAGAAGTTAAATAATTAATAAATTAGAATGACTAAAATAACTGAACTAAAGTGCACAACTAAGAAATGATAAGTTTGAATATAACTGTGTATAGACGCGTAAACTGCCGCTCGTGTATATAGACGTGCTCGTTTGGTCGTAGATGATATGATGATCGTATCGTCGTATAAGATATAATAATCCTCTCGTTGTATATGATAGAGTTTATATATTGGTGTTGGCCACACTCACACCAAGACATCTGTCCTAGTGTGCAACCTTGTGCGACCTTCGTAGTTTGCTGACCTTATTTAGGTCAGTGGCCAACCTTTTCGGTGCTTGCTTTTGATGTACAGTATTGATGAAAAGGCTTTGTTGTTTGTTTGGCCGCGGCTGTCTTGAAGCCGGCGCCCAACTATGTCGCTGGTTATAAAGTGTTCTTTTATTACTGCCATCCTTTGTTAAGATAGCAGCTGGCTGGAACCACTTTGACATTGGTATGACCTTCCATGTCATTACATAGGCATTCTGTGGGGATTTACAAGAGGCTCCAATAAACCTCCTAACGAAATGCGACTCTTTTATCCAGAGAAGATTTAAAGAAATTTAATTTACCAGATGCTGGAAGAAGAATGCCCTCCCTAAAACCTTTCCTAATTACGTATATTGGAAGAAGTTGTGATATCCTCTTAGTTCAAGGAATCCAATAAATAATCTTCTAGTGCAAAATTTGTGGGTCTATCGAAAGGAATGAGCTTTGGAGGAGAAAAAAAAGGTGTGATCCACGTGAAACATAGTACTTTAGTCATTTCTTAGGACATCCGGGGCGGAAGCAGCGTATTCTAAATCACGACCAGCAAGGCTAACTTGGAATGCTAACTACACGTGCATAAATAAATCAATCATTTTTATTTTAATTATTTCCTGAAAAATTGATTTTACAGAGTTTCTCAGGCTTAGGTTTCCCGAGAAAACTAAGCTAAAAATGTCACCTTAAGATTATGTTTAAGATTAAAAGAAGTGATATCTAGCAGTATAAAATGTATTAGCGTTTATGTCATAAGAACCAAAAGTAAAATGAACGGTTTCTCACTACCTACGTCTATGTATATAGTGGGACTTCCTATTGATCTTAGTTGCAATATTCTTTACAAAGAATTTTCTGTATTCAGGTTCTTTGAAATAAATATTTGTTTATTTGGCTATATGGATCGGCATCTTATGTGTATCTTCTTTAATGGCCGATTTTTTATAAACATTATATGCATTTAAATTTTTTTATGTGAAAAAAATATTAAAGGAAACTAAACGTTTAATAAAAATGCCAAAACAATGTGTGCATCTATGTTGGGATGAAAACAAAATATCGGAGGAAACTAGAACATGATATTTCTTTTGGGTACAGCCGAGGGTTTCAATCAAAATCCGGGAAGTGCAACTTTACTGACGGATATTGGCCTATTTTCCGTAATATTTCCATAGGCTTATCACTATTATTTAAAACAATTCTTAATTTATTTAAAAAAATAAATAAATAATGTTTATTTTAAAATCTTTTTTGAAAAAATTGATTTAACGGTGTTCTGGGAATGTTTATTTTAAGCTTCCCTCTATACAAGTAGGTATTTCGAAATGTTCATTCTACTACCAGGTGACAGATAACGGTTTAGTAAAAGGGCTTGTAAGTATATATGTTTAAGAGAGAAGTATTAGTAAATAATCATCAGAGCACCAGTGTTTTTAAAATAAATATATTATTCTCTAAGCAAATTTAAGTACATTACAATATCACAACTGTATCTTAGTAAATGATGTTTATCTAGAATAAAGGCAAATCTCGCATGAGTTTAACAGAGCGATTCCTGAAGTAAGTGTTCTGGCTTTGGAAGCAGAATGCAGACTATATTCTTTGAAAGCAGAAGGCAGACTGTCCATAAGGAATGCCTTCCTTTACAAAACAGTTGGCCAAGTCGCATTGTATTAATTTAACGGATTTTTGTGTCTTTGTTTCCCTAATAACAATGACCCTAAATTACAGTACCTGACTCTTTTCACTGCATTAAGATACATTTAAAATATTAACAAAATTAGATTTTTGATACTATAAAATATTCTAAACTATTTTTCAAAACTATTATTTTCTTTTATTTCTTTCTTCCACTACATTTGTAACGATGATTTCAGAAGGATTCTAGTGAACTTCATCAGTTAGATTAAAAGCGTTTGTAAACTTAATAATTTTAAAGAAAATTTGTCCCTTAATTTGTATTAATTGTGAAAATAAGAGAAAGTTAGTCGTATAAGTGTTTAATACCAAATCTTTTTTCTCAACTTTCCCTTCCATGTAGTCCACATACCATTCTAATTTTTCTAGACTCTTCTTCAAGGTTTCTCGTCCTTTTTCCTATATATATATAATAAAGGTACATACATTAAAGCGAGAACTTCTCTAATCTATGGAAGAATCTAGCTTTTATTATTATTGCAATCAATCCATCAATCTCCAATGATTACTCTAGCCACTTCAGTTTTTCCATCTGCTATAAATGACCTGATATTCCATCAGCTATAAATGACATTCATTATTCAAATTATGCAATAAATATTTCCATTATTTTTTAGGAACTACTCTACTCGAATTAATTACTATATATAATATACTTAGCCTATTCATAGTAACAAATCAAACGAAGAGGAATTTTGCAAGTTTGAATATTTCTTAGACAAATACAATATAGATGTATAGAGATGTTTCCCTAGAGATAAATAGTGAATTTTAAGCACTGGTTCCCATTCATTATGTAAGTTATGTACAACGAAGAAAGTGAAAGCCAATTATAGGCAGATTAAAGAAAAAAAAAATACTTTTATTCACTAATTTATATCGTGGCATATCTAAATAAAATATCTGGTGGTACGATTATGAGAATTTGTTAGTAGGACTAACCTGTTAAATGATACATTAAAACTGTGTCCTGAATTGAGAGAGATTATTATTATTAGTAGTAGTAGTATTAATATTATTATTATTTTATCAAAAATAGTTATTGCATTAGACCACCTTTTAATGATTTTTTTTTTTCTTTTTTACTTTCATATAGATACCATGTTTGAAGTCGTTAATTCTGGAGTCCTTCAGACGTGACTTGCAGATGGACGTAGAATCGAGTAGAGGAGGCGCCTACTAACCTTCACAGCGCGCTCCACTTTAATTAGTAATTTTTCGTGCGCAAAAATCTCTCTTAAATTATTTTAATTTAAGAAATACCATAAATGTTAAGGAAATGACTTTTTAAGTATTTAGACTCTCACGCGAGTTCGAGACCAGTTCTACGCCTTAGATTTTTTTGCTTCCTAGCAGCCTCTACAGCTCACAGTCTGGTGATGGACTGTGTTCTGTGTAGCGAGAGATAGTGTCTAGAGGCCGGCAGTGCACTGAGAAGGCTCCGGGCGCCCCTGACCATTCATGCTGATGCGTCTTAATTTAAAAATAATAACAATAAATAAATCTAAGCTTGGGAAAAAATAAAATAAATACTAGATTGTAAACAAAAATTATATCTGATTTGATTCCCTAACTATTTTTTCATTATTACATACCTATATATGTTAACCTGAAATTAAATTGAAATTAATAAGAAAAATTTTGTCACACTCTCTAGTTATCTGATACAATGAATATTGTGAAAATGGGTAACAATTACTCTAACTAGAGGGAATCGTTTTATATTAGTGTTCAGCAAGCTTTTTCTTATCATTTCTAATACGGCCACAAATCAACTGCTGGGCTTTTTTAAAGCATCGATCTTTCGACCATTAAACAAAGCACTAAAAAAAGTTGGAGAGTGAATATTTATGTGAATATAATTTTGCATTTCTTGAAAAGCAGCACTACTTTTAATGGTGCATTTCAACTATTTCTCTAGCATTTTGTGCTCGTAGAGGACAAAACCTAACTTCCACGTTTTAACACTTCCAATTTTACTGTGCATTTTGCTACCTACAGCATAGTATGCGCTGCAAAAGTCAGCCTTCCCTTATTTGGTAATTTATAAAATATGAAATTCCATGAATGAAATACAACCAAATTAAATCCTTTGAATCTTTATATTTATATTTATAGTTTGGCCTAAATTAAAAGTTATTAACCCAGAGCAGCGCCCGCTTTAGGGGCGAGCGACCCGGACGTTTGTCCGAGGCACCAAATTACATGGGCACCATTTTGGCTGTAAGTGTGAGTATAATGGGTTTGAAAAGAAGAGAAATTAGATTAGATAGATAAATGAACTAGAAATTAAGCTTAACACTGTATAATAGTAAAGTAGCACAAACTGCCTTGGCTTCACACTAAAATACATAAAATGGTAATGAGAGGTAAAGAGAAAGGTTGTCGACGCGTTGTCACTGCTGTATGAACTCTGCTGCAAGACTCTCGAATACTGTCTCTCTCCCATAGCTGTATTTAAACAGTTTCTCCCACTCTAGTCTGGCCTAAGCTAGAGATTGATCCTGTCAAATTTTATGTCTCTCTCTCCCTTTCTCTCTGCTATGGATCCCTCTCTTTGGATCCTATTACAGTGAGAAAAGTATTGATGTGTTAAATAATCAATTAATAGAAAATTTCACAAATCGATTTTTTTCGTTCGCTAAAAATGTTCAGTGCATAGGGTATTTATATTGTTTATGTCTAAAAGCTAAGTATATTTACACTATTATTGAAAAATTAACGCAGAATTTATAATGGACGATGCTTGAACTTGTTCAAACATGCATACCTTCTCTGAACAGAATAAGCATCAGCACGCGAGCAGAGCGTTGCTTCAGCTTGTGTTAAAATATATATATACATATATATATATTCTTAAGGGGTTGAGCGGGCGCTGCCCAGTATATATTGGAATTTGGTTATTATGTTGTAAATTTTGAAACAAAAATAATTATGGGGGCCTATAGGTTTTGAAATGCTATTAACACTATATTTAGAATACTTCCTTAAACACAAACAGTTTTTTAAGGATAAAAGAGATAGCAAAACTTAATCAAATTAAATTTGACGTCGTTCTCTGCCTTATTATTAGCCAAGAAATAGTTCAGTGAATAGCACATTGCACATATTGCGAGGGAACTGCGGCCAAATAATTATTTACGGTAGTGTCTATGAAGTTTCTGAAAATAACCTAATATATTATAATATAGGTGTAAGTCTATCTTGAAATGTTTTGCTGGACCAAAATAAAATCTGTTTTCCTTAAATCTAGATCCTCAACAGAGACAGTGATTTGGATATTTTAATTCATTGTTTTTTTCCAACGTGTGCAGATAACATAAACTAATATAAAAAAAGTTCTAGTGTCTAAATGATCTACAATGAACTTATCGAAAGAATCAGCTCAAAATAATGGCATCAAACAATTTGCTTATTATTAAGCCTCAAAAAAACAAGTACCATGCTGTTACAACTCAGGGGGAAACCATGCAACATTATTTGGCGATATTTTGTTGAGGATAACTTCTTGAAATGATCAATACTAGATCTATTTTTTCGTTACGTTTCCTTCTTTAGTAATAATGACTTCTTTTTTTTATTATTATTATTATGTTTTATCATAATTGTTTGATGGGAATGAATTGTGGAACACTACAAAACAACAATGGAGTATTTTAGTAAGAATTTTATTATCAACAATTAGTAAAGACTTATGTAAAACAGAATATTATTTTTTGCTTAAAAATGAAAAAAACAAAATTGTACTTTTATTGCAGCTATGAACATCAATAAAAATTTGTAAAAATTATTTATTTATTTATTATTTTTATTTAAATTGTTACCCATTAAGGACATAATATAAGCAACATTATTATTTTAAGTAATTATTATTATTATTATTATTATTATTTTTGTACCGAGGGAACCTTATAATTTTGTGTTTTATTTCTCTTTACATGTTTTACAGGTAAATATAAAGTTAAAATTTAGAGAATATATTACTATACTTCATTTATTTTGTCAAATGTAATAATTCTGAAGTATTTCTAAAGATATGTCGCTTAAAAATCGTTGATTCTGTAACCAGCTGACTAAATTATTATTTTTTTTTTTATAAACAGTTGCAGAACACAATTAACTATAATTGGCAAGGAACAGAGAGCAACGCGTCACATGGCCTTTAACTGCACAAGATTTACTGTCTAAATATTCTACTAAAATAGACTTAAGATTTCTACTTTTTCTTTCAGCATTTTTATTTCTTTTGGTGATGGCTTTGGCTATAAACTTTGCAGTAAAAGAAGTAATTTTCAAAGTCAAAACTTAAATATCTTATATTTGAACCTATTTGTAAATAACACACCATTTTGTAATGGCGATAAGAGAGCAGGGGAAATGTTTCAAATAAGAAAAGAAAAAAAAACAACATATTTTTTAACAATATCAATAATAAATAATAAATATGATGAGATGATGCTCTGATGAGAATTTATTTTACAGAGTAAGAGGCGTGTGTGTGTGTGTGTGTGTGTGGGTGTGTGAGTAGGATTATGGATTTCTTTTAATAAGTACATAGTAAAAGTTTTATTAATAGAATCATAAAACGGATTTTAAGAAAAAGAAACGCCCCCCAATTCCCCCCGCCACCGCCATTTAATTTATCCCCCTAATTAATCTCCCCCCGGCAGTCTACCGGTTTTGTCTACAGTATCCTAAAATATCTTTCAGCTCCAACCCTCCCAGGCAGTCGCAAGAGATTGATGCCCTCCCAAATACGCGAAACCTAGTGCCAGCGAAACGGGGACGCTGACATAAATAGTGATACACCATTTCCCTAACTCCAGTTCTGACATATGGGACTAGACGTCCTCCCTATATTATGCAAATGACTAGACATCCATTTGTTGCCAGTCCCTACACCCAACATGGTCCCTAACTCCATCATCACAGTTCTGACATATGAGACTAGACGTCCTCCTTATATTATGCAAATGACTAGAAATCCATTTGTTGCCAGTCCCTACATCCAACAAGGTGCTCAGTCCTATCCTACTTAGGCACAGGAGGTAGTCTGAAAACCCCTGCTTAGTCCCTGTGATAAATCTTTTAGCTTGGAGGCACCCCCACGTATCGTCCCAGCATTTCTCTAAAACTATCGTCTCTCAAAGTATAATCTGACTATTTTTTTTATTATTTATTATTATTATCATTATTATTACTATTATATTATATTATATTGGTCACCTCTTAGTGACGGGAAGGGACCAAAAAAAGGTAAGGAAGTTCCCACCCTAGCCAGCCGATCCGCACTCTCACTGTAGAGCAGCACTCTGCCCCTCCGGGCTAAGTGATTAAGCTTTCCCCTACATTCTCCCACCAATTGGGGACTCCAACACGGCTTGCCCAAAGCCCTCAGTGAGGCCGGACTATCTGAGAATATCCGCACCTCTTTAATCTCTCCCACCCACTCCCCCGCAAGGCAGCAGCATTCAGTAATACCAATGACCTCAGACTGAAAGAGAGTAGCTATAGCGTAAGCTGTACAATAGAGCTATTAATCTCAGGTTTTTACTTTCTCGTTTTCTTTTAAGTATTGTGTTGGTGTTAAAGTTTAGAAAATAAGTTTTCATAGGCCAGAAATGTCAGAATATAACCTTCCTTCTCAGACGTGCCATGTATTCTCAAACTTTTCTTAAATCAGACTGTACTACAATGCACGGATACTCAAATTCTATATTTACATACCACTGACCTAGAATCCACACATACAGTCTCAAACGTCAAACTCAAAAAACGTTACTACGTACCTGCTTGTAAGACTCCTTACTTAACACATGATCTAAGCTGATTTCAAACAGCAAAGCATTAATATATAACGCACTACTAAAACTTGATTTGATGGATTTACAGACAAGAACTGTGGATTCAGCCAAGCATTCGTAACACCGAATAACCAATGCTCTACATTATGTATCCGATATAAAATTATTCATTCAGATATAAAAGTATTTTTTATAAAATCGGTACGATACAAGAAATTTCATTCTTACCTTACCACTCAACCAAATACTTACTCTAAGCTCTCATCGTCACATATTACTGATAATCCCACTCGTCGTCTGGTACATAGCTGGCCACTCGATTTACTGTTCGACGGAGGTCAGTAATTCATTCACCATCGGTGGCAACTTCTCTCATATCATTATCAGTCATAGTATTTACTTGTGCAAGGGCAATTACACTTTTCGTCGGAAATGCATGTTTCGAGGCCAGTTGAGTTTCAAAGTGTCTGATCTCTCATTCTTTCCCACTCTCTCTAGCGATTATGTGTGTATTAGTATGTGAGCATATGGGACAATGTAGGAGTGGACAAAATCATTCAAAAACAAAACATCGCAAAAAGTCAATGGAAAGTGCTAAACCTCTAAAAGAATTTTATCGAATTACCTAATTTATTATAAACGTTTGTTCGTCACTTTTACGAGAATATTGATTTCAACATTTCCTGCGGAGAGATGATATTAGGGTTACTTCTAATTTGCCAGTTCAAAATACTGAACGGTTTTTACACCTAAATAAAACTAAGACTTAAATATTTTGTGAAAAAATCACTTTTAAAGGAAATTGTTAACTAGAAGTGCCTCGTTACATTTTTTTTTGTTTTTCGTGATATTCTCGAAAAGTATTAAAATTATTTATTTCAACATTATACGTTTATATTATCTTATACATGAAGCATTCTGTTAAAATTAAATCTATGGCGCAACAGCCCACGACCAAGGACCAAAGCTTGCCAGATGGCAATTTTCATTGGGCGGCCTGTGGTCACTTCACCGTTTAGTTCTAAACGGTGCAGTACCAACTGTAGCTTCCCACTTTTTACCACGATGGCGGGTCAACGCCGACTTTGACCTATGAATTCTCGCAACTAAGATAAGTGCGCTGATCACTGGAGCTATGCGTGAAGACGAAGTATTCTATTAATAAATATGAATAAATAATTTCTTTACTAAACAGAGTAAAAAGGTATATACAATGTATTTTTTTTTTTTTTAAGGCGCGTCAACATTATGGTCATTGGAGCCCGGACTCAGTTCAGTGCACTGCCGGCCTCCAAACAGTGTTCTCTCGTTCCAGACAACATTGTCTAGTGAGCTGTATAGGATCCTAGGAAGAAAAAATCCAAGGGTAGTACTCGAACCCAGGTCCTCCGCGTGGGAGTCCAGTACGCTAACCACTTAGCTATTCCCTTCCTTAAAGGTATATTTCTAAAAAAGCATTGTACAATCATAATATTTACAATAAATCAAATCATTTTCAAATAAAATTTATTTATTTTTGCTGATTTTTCACATAAAACTATCAGAAGCATTCCTTGAAAATGGAGTTTATGAGTTTTTGGAAACATTTAAAATATTTGAAAAAATAAATTATTTTTTTATTATTTAATATTGTAATATTTAATTAACTTTTAAGTATAAATTTTATATTGATCATTTTCTTCAACACTTCTTCTTCTAGTAAGAGTCTACTATTTTTTCGTTAACGGCCTTTTATCCTTATTGGAACATGGCCTAAGTCCATGTTAATGAACTCGTTCTAAGAGAATAATTCTGAAATTTTCACTTAATTATATTTTCAATTTAGTTCGGCGTGACAGAATTTCAACAAACTGAGTTTCTGTTAATAAATGAAGTTCTCATTGTTGGATTATAATTGCAGCTTGGTCCTTTTTATAGACTAGGAAGAGAACTATTCCATTAAAATGCCTAAATAAAACTCTGGCCTCGAAATATTTGTTACTACGTAGCAGGCGATTAAAAGTCTTGTATGAAGTCGGCTTTAAGAAGCAAGGAAGCCCTTCACAATCTATACCTCTTATGTTAACCATCAGGTACCCCTTAAGTTGGTACTAATCTCACTTACATTTACTGCTGCCCCAACTGTTGTAGGGGATTATGCCACTGCGACCTTACAGATCCATTGTGCCCTCCCAGTGCACTGCCGGCCTCAACACTGCCCATCACCAGACAGTGAGCTGTAGAGGCTCCTAAGAAGAGAAAATCTAAGGGCAACTGCTGAATTCGAACCCGGGACCTCCGGGAACCCGGGTCCAGCGCGGTACTACTGAGCTAATCCCTTCCTTCTCCCTTGGTTTAGGCCTACTAACTATGGGCGGAGACCCTAGTTTGTGTACTGTGTTTGTAGTTGTCTGGAAAGAGTAGAGTGTATGTAGTGTAAGTAAGTGCATTGTGTACTGTTCTGACGAAGTGCATGCAGACCGAAACTTATTAATAATTACCATTGATTTCTGCAAAAAAGAAACATCGTCCTTCTCGTGAGTGATCCCCTACGAATAGTCTCATGTTCCAAATTTTGGTTTCATAAAGTCCATCACAGCTCTTTTAACTGTCCTGACTTCTAAGTAATAAAACAAACAAAAAACATTTAATTTTTTGATTTATTATTTATTTCATTGCAAATAAAACCGAAACATAATAATAGTTTTTTAAAAAATATTTTCTGCAAGTAACACAACCTCGACATTTTAAACCATGATTCTGCAGTTGAAGATAAACAGTAACATCTTTTAATATACCTTCTTCAATCTGACATTTTCTTTCTGTTTATTATTACATTATGTTCAGTTATTTTTTTTTTTTTATTATTATGTCCATAACAAACAATCATTTGTGGCAATATTTAATTCTAGCATTGTGCTGTATGCATAATTAGATTTTCTACAGTAGTCACGAAAATTATTTCGTTTGACTTTTATTGAGAAAACACAATCAGTGCTGCATCATGTTTGAAATGTATTTTTACTGTACTTTTACCATTAAAAGTTTACTTTATTTATTAAACAATGAAGAATATTTTACAAATTATAAGTTAATTGTTTTATTTTACCAACAGGCAATATTTTATGTATGTATATTGTAAAATTATAAATAATAATCATGGTCATGAAATAAATATATAAAAAAAAATAATAATACAATCATAATGGGAAAAATAAATTGAACTATTCAATACATTCATTCAGCTGGTGTATTATTTTGTTACATTGGAATTATAGTCAATAATAATTATTCTATACTGTCTATTGAACACTACAACTTCGCAGAATAATACCGAAGTAAACGATCTTTAAATTCAGCAAAAATGAAATTAATATTTACGCAACCACAATTCAGGATCTTTTATTATTTTAAGTTTTTGTACGCATCATGTACGATGAGTTTTTGTATAGCTGCTAATTTTTAGAAAGCCAACAGAAATGTTTATAACTATTTACTTGCCAATAACTGGTTCTGCATCTGCACAAGATTTGTAAGCAGCAGAATTTAAACAATCATTCAAATACTATTACCAAGAAATTACCATGTGATTTCTAAGACATCCTATGCTATATTAAATTCAGTCTCGTAAATCATATTAAAACAAATTTTTGAACTGAAGATATGATCTATCCGGCACTTTCAAAGCAAATCTAATAACCGAGTAAATTCAGCTCTTTTCAAATATAGTTCAATAGTATATTACAACTAAAAAGAAAAAAAAAAAAATTGTGACTGAAAGATCTTTGTTAAAAGGACATGGAAAAGTAAAACATATTAGACTATACCCAAGAAAAATTATTGGGTTTCTTGGGTATAAATTGCTTCTATTGAGAAAGATATTCATTTTCAACATAATATAGGCTGTTATTGACACATTGCAACAATAATCAGAAATATGATTAATTAAATAATTAAAATTAAGATACAAATCATTAAAATAGATTTACAAAAAGGATGATCGTGATTTTTAACACGAATCTGGATATCAGGAGTTTTACATGA
This sequence comes from Triatoma infestans, assembly GCA_011037195.1. Taxonomy (NCBI): domain Eukaryota; kingdom Metazoa; phylum Arthropoda; class Insecta; order Hemiptera; family Reduviidae; genus Triatoma; species Triatoma infestans. The sequence goes on from JAAEAF010009839.1 coordinate 17,087, forward strand.
CGATGGTCTGAATGATCTAGATAATTGATATTTATTAATTCTTAATCAATTTAAAATATTAGCCGTTATAAAATAAATATTTGGAAAAAAAAATCAAGGGTAATAAATACGATAGCTTTTTTTAAAGAAAATAAAAAAAATTGATTCTAAACGATCGATTACAAATGAAAAAGATCAGTTTACGTTAGTTGCGTTTGATAGAAAAGTAAATTAAAAAAAAAAAAAATTACGTTGATAAAAGTTTGTAATTTTTTATTTTTTAATGGATAAATCATTTTTGATATTGCTTTTTTTTTATATATATATAAATTTGAATATTGTTAAAACCACTATGAGGCAAGACAAATTTTCTGTCAATATTGTCGGTCGTTAATTACTTTTACTTTTCACCTAAAATTAAAAAAAAAAAACCACGGATTCCATTAGCTATAATCCTTGTCCCCATTTTATGCTAGTTTGAACTGAAATTTTATCTGAAACTGTAATTAAAAAAGTGAATAGTAAGGGAATAGATATAAGGTTCCCTTAAAATTGATATATCACTTTTAATTTGATGGCAGATTTGAAAAGAATATAACAATTGCTTTTTTTTATATTGGATTTACTGTTCAGAAAAAAAAAATCGGATAAGTTTCTGTATGTTTTATTAAAATTTTGGACATTTTTCTATGTTTATGAAACACGATTAAATACTATCAAAAATTCATTAGGGTTGTATGGAATAATTCTGTTATATTCCTTTCTAATAAAATTTTAAACAGTTCTTTTATTTATCCTGTACGAATGTTAAATAAATAGATAAATGTTGAATATGTGGATGGATCCGCAACGCTGGATAACATTTGGTATTTTATCCGTCATAGCATGCATATTTATTTTCTTCCTGATCGGTTTCGGATTTTCATCCATCGTTAGAGCAAATTCACCAGGTTGCAAATTCATAACCAACAAGTGTGAGTAACAAGTAACAGAAACATTACGTTGAAGTGAACTCTCTACACGAATGTATGTATCAAAATATTAGCTGTTCTTTTACTTGATTTTTTTTTAGTATTTTATTTCCGGTTTTTAAATAAAAAGCTATTTTTATATATTTATTTATATATTGGGGTATGGTCTCCGCATTTCTTTTGTCTTTCCTTCCCTCATTAACTGCACTTTTCTGGGGTTCCTACTGGCCTAGTGCCATCACTATGGTGCTTATTTTTGGGGAGATAAACAAACACCCCCACGTCGGTCCAACTTGTAAGCAATTTGGATCATTCTTCTGCATAGCTTTTTTGTTTTTTCCTAAACACACTTTCATAATCAGATTATCTGATGGAAAAATTATTTACATTATGGTGGCAAATCTCTATTTACAATAACTCCATACTTATACCACTCACTCTGCACTTTTCTTCCGGACACGATCAATGCATCATTTCATCACTTTTATGCCCTCCTAATATCTTAAAATACAAAAAAAATAAAGCATTTAGCTCGTCTGTTTATAAAAGACAGATTTTAGAAAAAAAAATTTATTGCAAATAACTAATCATTGTGATTTAAGAATGATGCTGACAAAGATAGAGCTGAAGATTAACAAACTGATAGCAGCGCACCAAGTACATATTCCTCATTAGAATTAATTTTTTATTTATCACCTTAATAGTAATATTTAATTTTTGTGTGCAGCATGAAAGTTACTATGGTCGATTTCGGTAAATAATTTTCTAATATTTAGCTTCAACTTGTTTTATATTTGCAATCAACATCTTTTCATACCATGTTGTAGGAAGAATCACCACCATAGGGCCATATGTATGAGATGAATAACTTCCACCAAAGATCAAATTCACAAGATATTATGAATCTTACATTGTGGGTGTGTGGGATGATTTTTGTAGGCCTTCTTCGACTAATATGATAGAGCTTCTTCTAATTGATGTTCCTAAAGTATGGGATACATTTACGGAAAATTAAATCCAGCAGCTTACTTACTCTTGATGACTAGGAGATTTGAGAACGAACACATAACAAGAAGTTGTATTGCAAACTATTAAAACAAAAACAAAAAAAGCAAGCAACTATTATTACTAGTTTTATCTGTCGATAATCTATCGCACTAATTAAAAACTACACTTTTCATAAGTTTAATTATTGAATTTTTTTTTGTATTATAAAAAAAACATAATTAATTTTCAAAAAAGTCTACGGTATTATTTTATCTTATAGTAAATGCTTATTTAAAAAATAAAATTATTATTTATTACAAAAATCCGATTAATTATAATTTAAAATATAAGTTTCGCAAATCTAATTGATACCTTTTTTTGAAGAAAAAAAATTTAACTATTAAAGACGTAACACAAGTAGGTACACTGAGAATCATTTTACAAATAACAATATTAATGTAAAGGTTTTTAAAAATAAAATAAAAAAGAAATAAATATATAAGAAATAATAAACGGAGGGATGAATATATCTCTCCCCTGTTGGTGGAGGTAACCAGTTAAGGACAAGGGGGGAAAGTCCCCATGCAGATTTACCGCCACTGTGGGATAAAATAATGATAAAGAAAAAAGTGGTGGGGTATTTCAGTTATTATACCAACACAAACTGTATATATATGGAGATTTCAAACCAGCTGATTTAACAGTAAACACAAGTTTATTAATAATTTTTTTTTTTTGAAGTGCGAATTTCCTTGGGATTTTCAGTAGTTTTTTGCATATATATATAATATATTTTCCGACAGTTTATTATGTACAAGGTTATTATTATTTTTTTATATATATTTTTAATGTTTAGTGATGCTCGAAATAGATTTTAGAACTATTTTGATAATACGTTAGTTTTGTGTTTTCGATTTCTTTTATAATATTTGTTATCTATAACGCTGAAGATGGACTTAACTTTCAACAAGGATATTGTTATTTCCTGGGAATCTTCAATGTTGTGCTATTTCAGTGAAAATCATCCTTTCTTCTTCTAGATATAAGAATTATGTGCTATTACTATAGTACTAAGTACTATTACTGTAGTACAAACTATTACAATAACTAATAGAACTATAAAATAGATTTAAGTTGTAATCTAAGTACTTATAATTCTAAAAGAACTCTACGTACTTATTTTATAGTAGACTTATTGAAATAATCTAGGAAATCTTCTATAAAGGATTTGATAAAGATGAAATATATAAAGAGATAAATCATGAAAACTGAAATAAATCCAAAATTAAAAATTCTTACCGAAAAAAAAAAGAGGATGTAATTATTTAATTGTAAATTGATATTATTATCCCTGAAGAATGTGTTAAATTAATATAATAAAAAAATTAAAAAAATTGAAATATCTAGTATCATCTTAAATTTACTTGACATTAAATTAAATTTAATTAATTTTAATGAAAAATTTTATTCAAAAATTAAATTCTAAAATAAAAAAAATGACTAAATTTATACTCTAAAACTCATTCGCCATTTAATTTTGATATCAATAATTAAAAAAATATATTTCATAAATTAATTATTAAGTTTATGCAAAATTATGATGAAGAAAAACAAAATCGGTGACTTTAATTCTTAAATCGTTCCAAAATTAATTAATTAAAACTAAAAAAAATTAACAAAAATAATGATTATTTATTTCAATATTGCGAAGTTTTTTCGCTCAATTTTGCACTAAAAATTATTAAACTATTCGAATTATTTATTTGGAAAAATTTATTTGTTATCAAAGTGGTTTTGATTGATAGTATTGCCGTATCACATTTTCTACACCTTTTGTTAGAGAGAGAAAGAGACCTTTCTAATATTGGAGGGGAGCAAATCAATAATCACACTATGATCATTGTAAACTTTTTTTTTGTCCTTTTCAGCAAAAAAAAATGAATGACGGAAATATTTCTTGCCTTAAAATTTTTGAACGAAAACCTTTTTATATAAAAAATAATTTATTGACTTTTTAGTTATAATTTAGTTACTATTTAGTTTTATAAGTAATCATTATTATTATTACTATTATTACATTTAATTACATTTTATTTCTTTTGTTTTTTGTTTTTTTTTTACAGTTTTTTCTATTATTTATGTTGGGATATGTTTGGGCGGCTCCTCAAGGACCAACATCCGAACCAATTCCAATTCTTAAATATGAAAATGAAGTGAATTTTGATGGTACATATAAATGGGCGTAAGTATTGTACAGTAAAAAAATTACTAATTTATGTTTGTAAAAAAATTAAAAAAGTCTTTGATATAAATTTAAAATCTACGATATTAGGATAAAATAAGTGGGAAAAGTCTGTTGAATGGGTGCGATTGTGGGATGTGCGATGTGGTATGTATGTATGTATGTATGTATGTGAGCAGTTAACTTAAGAAAGAAAAATCACAGTACGAATTCAAATTTAATTTTCCATTTAGTTATATGTTATCGATTTCTATACCTAGGATATCCTCGATCTTTTTTTTTCTACTTTTTCGCGATCTTTGAAACTATTCCAACGATTTTCTTGAAACTTTTGGATACATAATATGCACATGTGAAAAAACTAACACTTTAATTTGTTTATTTGAAACATTTTTCTGGGGATATTTATATTTCACGAATTAAAAAGGATCAATAACATATTTAGCTCACCTACAACTACACTGTATATGTACAATGCGTGTGTGTATGCATGAGATTAAAACCAACTATAAACACTTAGAAATGATTCCAACTCTGTAGAACTTTACTAATTAAAGTTATGTGAATTATTACAGTAGAAGATAGTCAACTCAATGCTCAAAATCTGAATTTATTACAGTTCTTAGGAAGCACTGTATTTAATTTCTTCGTTCTATTGGCATAAAAGCTATATTTAATAGAATTTGGACTACATATTAATTTCTGGCAACATGCCATCTATATTATAATACACAATCTATCACTATCAATTTCTCACAAATAATCCGTCTACATATACATATTTCTATTTCGCATAGATTTCCATATATATATATATAAAGGTCTAAATGAAGTGATAAAATTTACATCACTTTTCAAAGTTTTATTATACATCATTTTCAGGTCCCATGAATTATCTACATTGATATAAATCTCTAACAGTAATAAAGTATTAAACAAAAAGAAGTATTTATTCGTGTTAAAATGATTGATATTGGGTTATCACCACAAAAAAAAAACATATAAATGTAGATGTTGTAGGGGATTATTGCATTCCGACCTGAAAGATCTATTGTACCCTCGGAGCCTTCTCCAATGCACAGCCGGCCTCCAAGCAGTGTTCTCTAGCTGCAGACAACACTGCTCATCTCCGGGCAGTGAGTTGTAGAGGCTCCTAAGAAGAGAATATCTAAGGGGGCAGCATGCTGGGTTCGAACCCGGCACCTCCGCGTTGCTAGTCCAGCGCGCTACCACTGACCTAATCCCTTCCTTCTCGCTTGGCTTTCACCAATTACCTAGGGACGAAGTACTTGCGTACTGCGTTTGTCCTTGTCTGTAAAGTGTAGAATGTATGTACTTTAAGTGTAACCCGTGGGGTTGCTACTCCCCAAGTAACTGCATGCAACAGATACCCTTGCGGACACAAGAAACATGTAGGAAAAAGTTGTTTTTAAAAAACATTAGTATGATTTTTCATGTGATCAGCATAATTCCAAAAAAAAAATAATATTAATAATAATAATCGTAAAAAAGTTCAAAACTTAATATTTCCTTTAAAGAACTTCGATCGACCTCGGTTAAAAAAAAAATCGATTAACTGAAAATGTTAATTTTCGTGTGAATGAATTTATACATTTTTTTCTCCCACCAATTTATCCAAAAAAATAGTTTTCTAAAATTTTCCTTTAAATTTGGTATTATTATTCAAGGAAGGGGAGGGCAATACCCTACGCTATCCAAAAGCCTCTCTGGGCCCACATAGCTACCCCTAAAGAATAACAACTATTGGGTCTGGAACAAAAGTCCAGGCCCAGGTTTTACCCATCTAAGTTTTACCACAGACCGAACAAATCGGACCAAACCTTAAAAGGACTAGCTTAAGATCCTCTACCGATATCCTATTCCGGCCGAAGGTCCTTAACCTAATCTCCTCACAACCCAAACAATCCGTCATCAGATGCATGGGTGTTTCCTGCTCCGTCTCACAAACTCTACAAAAGGGGTCAGGCATGAGTCCCATTGTGTAAAGATGTCTCCTCCTTAAACCACAATGCCCAATGAGGAAGCCAACCAGATGCCTGAGAGAGGTCCTTAAACTTAGTATACTAACCACGCATTAGAAAATCTCTACAAAATTTTCTTTTAAAAATGTTGACGGTAAATTGATTTTACTGGGTGTGAATGGGGGTGGGGGGGTTCTGATGATTTAACTATCAAATGCTATTTCAATGTTACATGTAATTCCACCACATAAATGTATAGAGCACAACTATATATTTAAAAAAAAAAAAACATATAATTTTGTAAGAAAAATTTTTAATTAATTGAAATAATAATAACTGCAATAAGAAAAAGTCGTCGTCTGAATAATTCACACCAGAATTTTTTTAATTATTGGTATGTTGTGAATAAAAGTAACAGTTATCATTAGATTAAGAAAAGGTTAGATACTGGAAAATATTTCATATAAAAACGTTTATAAAAATAAACCTTCTTCTTATCCAAGGCACTAAAACCTTATTAAATAAAAAGAAAATCTGGATTTGAAACACTTACACGACTTCCTCTCAGCTTGATTAATATAATTATAAGATTCACAATTTTCTTTTAACTATGGTAATTTGGTTAATCCCTAAACATAAATACATCGATGAAGGGTTATATGAACCCAAGCCAGGCAATAGTTCAAAGTGATAACATTGAACTGTACAAGGGAACGTTAATAACATCGAACAAATTTACATAACATTTGAAACCTTAAAATTCACAGATTCCTTGGAATACCTACCCTGAAATCAATTCATCCAGAAAATTTTTTCAAATAAAACTGATTAGTTTATGTCTATGCAAATACTATTCTGAGTTTCAAAAAAAAAAATTATCATTGCAGCCGTTTTAGTGAAAATTCCCCCCAAAAAAACTTATAAAACTTATGAACTAAGGTCGCATTTCCAGTTTTTCGGAAGTTTCTTTTAAAAATTGATATTCTAGCAAAAAAATTAATTTTTTTTCCTACTATATAGGTGATAGAGCCATAAATTTATACTGAAGTGGTACATTAGAGGAAAGCTTAACTTTATTTGTTGTGGTTGGTTCCCGCAGAGCTGGGAAGCATCAGAGATATTTTCCATGATAGCCTGCTTCTTTTTGTGGTCATCGACCGGTTTTGGGCATTCGCCTATCATCAGGATGCTTTTGTCCGAACAGTGTGATAGCATAGATTGGCACAGAGCAAAATTTAGTTTATACACTGACTGGTCCTTTAAATGTTCTACCTTGGCCTAACTAAGTTAAAAAGGGGAAAGAGGATGGTACCTGAGTGGGAAAAAACACATGTTTGGGTATTTTAAAGGGCACATAGTTTTTCTTAAAAAATGAAAACATCCAATACGTGGGGATATATAACTTAAACTACGTTGTTTGTGGGAGATTTACTTTATAATTAATTATCCATACTATCTTCACTATTATACTTATTAATTTATTTATAACAGCTTTGTGTTATGTGCTAAGTGCAGCCTACAGCTGACACACAGTGTTGGTAATATACAAAATTTTTTGTTAATACACAAATTAATACACAAAGTTAATATACAAACTTCTTTGTTAATATACAAACTGTTCATAATACACAAAGCATAAAGAAAGGTCGTTGCGTCATTGTTGAGAAAGTCGCGAAAAACTGAGTAAAAAAAAAACATTTAGTTAAGTGGTACTTCCTTACGTTGATGGGTTTTGTTTCCTGTTAGATGCGGTGGTGAAACCTAAACGGCATACGAAGTTTGAGCTAAACACGCGATTTTTTTGTTTTTTTGATCATATCACATACACAGACATGCAAAAATTCGCTAATTTTCATACTCAAGAGACGTCGTCAAAATATATTATATTTCCGGTGAAAACTTAATTACATCCTCTTAAAAAAGATTAAGAACAAATAATACAAATCTAAATAATTTTCACATTAATCAGTCGTATTTAGTAAGCGCTGAAAATCTCTTCTTGCAATTATTAAATCATTGTACATTTTTATTGTTAAAAAAATGTTTTAGTCAGAGAATTTAAATTTTTTCTGAAAAGTATATGATTTTTAAAAAGAAAAAGTCGCTAGTGAAATATGTAATTTTTAATTTTTTGCAATATCAATTTTCCTTAAAAATTAATTTTTTTTTAAATAAAGATATATGCAATTAAATTTAGTAATATAAGACTTTGTCCTTAAAGTAACTTAGTTTATGGAACCATTCAACTTGTTACAAAGGTACCGAAAATCCTAATTTTTGAGTTATCTCAAACAGAAATCCTTAAAATAAATTTTCTCTATGAAAAATGGTGAGGGATATATCCTAATTTTTTAGGGAGGTTACTGTCCTCCAGTCTTCTTCAATCACAATCTTCTCCCTGTAACAGATCTGGTGCGCTACCTTGGGCTCTTCATTGGCAAAAGACTCACGTGGAACCCGCATACAAGACTTAAAAGACAAGCACTGACTAAAGGGCCAAACTTCTTTACACACTTATCGGAAGACGATCCAAATTACTTACAGAACTCAAAAGACTGATATATATTTCTATAATCAAACCAATTTGGACTTACGAACTTAATTTGTGGGGTTCAGCTAAACCTACAAACTTACGTACCATTCAGACATTCAAATCTAAGCTACTTCGACAGATAGTTGATGCTCCTTTCAACGTGTCAAACCTTACGCTCCATAATGACCTCAACGTCCCTTTCGTACAACAACTTGCCAAGATAAAATATCATAAACTGCATACTACTCTCTCCTTTTGCTCTAATCCATTTGTACAATCTCTAGCCTCCACTACCATTCCTGACAATCCAACTCGCCGTTTGAATCGCCAGTGGCCCCGAGATTTCCTTCGGGACTGATCAGGGCTACTGGCATCCCGTAGAGAGTGCTACCGCTGGGTAGTTTCTCTCCTCCTACCTTCTCACAGCCTACAGTTTCATTATTCAACATCATATTTACTCATTGCATGTATGTAATACAGATGTAAATTTCTAAATAAACAAACAAACAAAATTTTGTTTAGGGAAGCTTAACGGCCAAATAGCAAGTTTGGTGACGTTGTCGGGGAGAACAATTACATATCATTACTAACAAATAAAAATTAACTCATTTAGCGTTACATTTTGAGAAAACACCATCAATCTGAATATATTATGATATTCATCAGAAAAGGCTTAATTTCAATTTTATAAAACAATAGCTAATGAAGGTCCACATCTAATTAAACAATAAATAATTCAAGGGAAAATTGTTTCATAAATATTAATAAGCAATAACAATAAATAAGAAAAATTATTTATTAATATAACTTATTGTTGAGAGACGTCAGTAAAAATATTTGAAAAACTAGACATACAGATGTGTGGTGTGAACTTTGGCCGATGATGAGACTTCAAAGCATCACCTGTTGCACAATTATCTACTGATTAGCAACTTACAACGTCCTTGACAGTTCTGTGTTTTTTGTTTCTAATTTAATTACATTATTAGTTTTTATTTGCTAACATTAAAAAGTAGCTTTAAAAACATGTAAAAATTTTGAAAAGAAAAATTATTTACTAACCAAAGTTAACCTTATCCAAGTAATGATAGATATATTTATGTACGTACGTTAACCAGTCATTCTATAATCAGTGAAATGTTCTAACATTCACAGAAGATGTTGCACCATGATAGAGAATTAAATAAAATAAAATCTAAAAGGCAAGTGTAATCGTGTCTATTGTTATATACCAAGTTATCTTCTTTAGTATTTTAAGTTTTAAATTTTTATTCCAAGAAACCGGATACTTTTAATTCACACAGTATCTTCCGTAACACGATACAAAACAAGACTATTTTTCAAGGCTTTACTGACACGTTTTATATTCAATATAAAATATATAACTTTTTAATATAGCTTTAATTAATTTGTTAATGAAAACTTAATTGTTTAATTAGCGTGGTTATTAAGTAATTTATCAAGGGTGGCAAAAAGTTAATCAAAATCAAATTCAACTTCCCATGCTTACTAAGCAATTTACGCTATTTTGTAAATATTTGTTATTTTTAAATAATTAAACATATATTTTACGCGTCTACCAAATGCCCTATACATAAATGCTGGGTATAATATTATGTCAGTGTACAATATTAATTATATTCTCTAGACATTCAATTATTTTCTCTTTTTTAAATTTAACCAACCATTGTTCTACGCTCCCTGAAGGACGTTGCCTCACTAAAGATCTCATAGCACTGCTTTAATTGGTTCGCCATTTTCTGATACCCACCTGACGAAGTAGATCCTGTTCAGTGTCATCCAGCCATCTCAGCCTGGGTCGAACTTTCTGTCTCTTCCTTCCCCAGCTTGCCGTGCATCATTTTCTTAGAGATGCTAACGGCCGACATTCTTTCAACGTGTCCTATGCAACGAAGTATTCCTTTTTTTATGTATTGGTCACCTAATTCTCCACCGGGACAGCACATACAGTTCCATATTTTTCTGATCCGCCAGTCATCGTTACATACCATACATACCATGGTATTTTAAATTTCTACATTCACTCTATAATTCTAAGGATCTTTCACTGAGTTTAGAGAATGTTGGTATTTGATATAGATAGTTTTGTATGTTCTTTCAAATTTTCGGCAAATGATTGTCAACTTATGTTTTACAATTTTATAAGATACCTGTCTATTCTCAAAAAATATTAACAGATCACCAATCGCTTTTACGTAAATGTTTAGTAATTTGCTAACTTTATAATACCGTAACCTTTTTGCAGAAGAAAAAATATCTGGTGTGAAACACTCACATAACTTACTCTTATTGAAATTTACGCAGTAATTGACAAACTATAATTTTTACAAATGAAAAATACTTTTAAGTAAATTTGCACTTTGTTAAATAAACCTTCTTCAAACTCAGAATTTCAGCATCACATTAAATTCGTAATTAATATTATGTAGGTAATAATAATATAAAAAAATGAAATTGTATTTCAACGGCAAACTTAAGCAGAACCCTTCCCTGAAACTCCACTTAAATGAAGTTCACCGAAAAAAGTTTCAAAAAATAAAAATCATTGATCTAAATGTATTTAGTGAATTTACAAAGTTTAAAGAATCTCTGAAAGAAACCAATTTCTGAAACTACTTTTCTAATCTCAGGGAACCTTAAAAATGAGTATTTCCGGTGGAAACTAGATATTGAAAATTTGAAACGAATCACAATACTTCCTCCTTACTAGGATGGGTAAAAGAAAGTAAAAAGTAAATTGTTGAATATGTAGAATAGGTCCGCAATGCTGGATTACACCTATGATTTTATTTCATTTTGTTGCATCTGACAGGTTTCGCTTTATTATCTATCGTCAGAGTCAGGGCTAACAACCATCCATCATGACCTAAAGATACCATTCATTAAAGACAATTTCAGCTCATTATAAAAAATTTTATTCTCTCCTTTTTGGTCATCATCCTAATCATCAATCATCCCCTCTAATTCATCACCACTTTTCTTCGCCCCTTCCTGACAATCCCATTCGACGAATTAAGCGGCACTGGTCGCTCGATTCCCTCGAAGATGGAGTTCAGTAAATAAATGAGGAGGTCTGGGGAAAAGGAACCCATAGAACCATAGTTCCTTTTTCCACAGGAAGTTTCAAATGAACGGCCATACCTTTCTGCATATGCTGACCAAGTTTTATTTCAATAGATCAACTGTATGTGGCTGTCTTTTTTTTTTGGTGGGAATGTCATCTAAGTGGCAGTGATACTGTTAGATACTGCACTATTTTAGTATGTTAACCAATAATGTTGATGATAATATTGCGAGTGAAAAAGGCTATATAAAACGGAAACTGATAGGGTAGAGCTTCAGAACACAGAATTTAATTACTGTTGTTCACAAAATTATTTAAAATATAGTTCTGCATAAAAAAGGGCCTATAATGTTAATAGTTATATTTGCATTTTTTAAAAATCTAACTTGATTTTATTCATAAAAATTATATTAAATGTGCTAGGAACTCATCCAAACTATAGTATTAAAAGAGACTATGGTTGTAGGGACAATAACAGAGACTCAATAATACGTAATCTTGAATGTACGTTTTCTTAAAAATCAAGATTTTTACCTATGGGCCACTTTTCCCCAGACCTCCTTAATATATCTTGGAGAGTCACGGGTGATGACTCCTCACACGTCTCCTTTTATCACAATATTTACTTGAAAAAGGAGCCCAAAAATAAATTGTTAATTCATTTTAATTACTGTAGTAAGTGAAAGTAGTTTTATATGCCTGTCATGTTAAAACCTGTTATTTTTTTAATTTGAACTAATTTTCCGCCAAAACTAGTTTTAGGACGAGTTCTGGGTATACTGTTACCTCTGACTACCATTTTAGTAATTTGCCTGACAGCCATTTAAGCATTGCCTGACAGCCATTCAAGTTCGGTTTCCTATTATTCTATATTCTATGAATCAATTACTAGTATAATATATGGTCCATCTTTTTATGTACGCATAACATAATAATTAAGAGAAGGACGATATTAGCTCTCTGGTAGCGTGCTGGAGTTCCACGCGAAGATCCGTGTTGGTATCCAGGCAGTGCTACCCTTAAATAACCTCGCCCTAGGAAAATTTACAGGACCAAATTTCTAACGCCAATGACCATAGATGATGTCATGTCTAAAAATAAATATAATAAATAGAATAGATAGAAGCGGGGGGGGGGGGAGCCTCATTCTACTGCGACCTACAAAGTTGAGGTCTATTGTGGATCCCGTTAAGTTACAGAACAGCCCTCAGCTTTGCCCTCCTAATCAATCCTAGCAAAGCTGAGAGCGGCTCCGTCATGAAGCTTTCAGCTTCGGGATTGCCCGTCCCCAATTGAAGAAACCTAATCCTCGCCAGGCCGGCGCGCTCATAAAGGATGTGCGCCGGGGTCTCCTCCTCTACCTTGCTAATCGGCAACCGCACTATCCGCAAGTTGTAGGTGTGGTCATGTGTCTATTCAGCCTACAATACCCTGTTAGTAGACCCACTTTTTAACCTTATATCCCTTCGGGTCTGGCTCAATAGGTCTTTGGTAAATTTAGGCAGATGTCTTTGAATGAAGAGCTTTGCCTGCCTCTGTCCTGGTGTTTCCTCCCACCAACGCAGACGCTGATCTTCTATCCACCCCCTGATAGAAGTTTGAATGAGGCTCCTGGACAAGCCGCAGAAGGGTTCGGGGCCTATAAAGGTATCCTGCGAACCCTCCCTCGCTAGGGCATCCGCCCTCTCATTGCCCAGGAACCCCGCATGTCCCGGCACCCAGGCGAGTGTCAGTTTATTCCGAGTACCCACCTCGGTGAGGGCTATTCCAGTCCCACACCAGTCTTGAGACTATTTGGTGTGAGGAAAGTGCCTTCAGGGCTGCCTGACTGTCGGAATATGTGGCCACTCTTCTACCCACTATCCTTTGCCTTATAACTCCCTAGCGCAGAGTTGTAAC
>JAAEAF010009840.1:0-23753 GCA_011037195.1 Triatoma infestans
TGGGCCCTGGGGGGCTTTGGATAGCGTAAGGTTTTGCCCTCCCCTTTTGCTAATAATAATAATAATAATAATAATGACTGGGTTGAGGCATTTGCATCGTTTGGGGCTCATGGACAGCCCCATATGCCCTTTATGCAATGATCCCGATTTGAAGATGACGAGCGAGCATCTGTTGGAGTGTCCATCACTCAAAGTGCTCGCGATCAATAAAATTCAAAATCCAGTGACCTGGTGCACCGGATGGCTGCCCTTTATTGGACTGCTCGCCAGCGAATGGCTTGATGCCAACACAAAATGGCATTGGAAAAAATAAAAAAAAATAAAGCTGTTTTTAATAGGTTTTAGAAGGAGATAAATGAATGAGGAATAAGCTAGAATGAGAAATAATAAGCTAGAATGAATGCTGAACACTGTATAATAAAATAGAGACACAAACTACCACCAGAACTTTACACGTAAATAGAAATTAGAGATTTAGAGTGAGTAAAGAGAAAGGTAGTAATTGGTTGCTGACGCGTTGAAACTGCTGTAGAAACTGTTCTAAAGACTGTCTTGTAGGGCCAGCGCAGCTGTATATATACAGAGTCTCCCACTCTAGTCTGGGCTAAGTAGCGAGTGAGACTCTCAATTTTGTGTCTCTCTTTTTCTGCTTTAGATCCCGCTCTTCGGATCCTGTTATATCGGTTCAATATGTGTGTTCTCCCAGTATTGTTAAATGAGTGCGTAACTTGTACGTAAACAGACAAAAATGTGAGGAAGTAAGAATAGAGTAAGAAAGTAGAATAAAGTATGGCAAGAACCATAATAATAGGTGTCACAAGAAGAGAAAGAAAGAATACGCTAATGAATAGCAGGAATATCATAATTACGAGATGTGGGCAAAATAGTTTTGGAAAGAAAATACAATTAGGCAACCCATTTAATTAGAACTAAAGACGGGAGATGGTTAAGAAAAAATCTTAGAATGGTATCCAAGAAACTTCAAGAGAAAGTAAGGAAGACCCAAAATAGGATGAGAAGAAGAATTTAAGAAATCCTTGTGGTACGACATGGCATAGAATGAAAAGTATGAACAAAGAGGTATGGCTTTCTAAGGATTAAGAAACTATTAAGTTTGTAACTTAAATAATACATATGATTTAAAACCATATAAAAGGCTATATTGAATGAGTTTCAATTTCGACAGAGTGAAACTGGATCGAAGCTGGAACATCTTTGAGAGCTTATTGAATGATCTATTCTGACGATAGCATTGAATTCTTGTCCAGTCATAAGTAAAACTGTGGGTGCGGTGGGGGGGGGGAGACGAGAGATTAATTCATAAAAACTTTCGAATTATATGAACGACGACCATCCAGTGATGGAAGCCGTTAGTTTGCCACTTACTTTGCTAGCTTACACAGCAGCTAACCTAGCAGGTCGGCGTTATACGTTAAGATGGTCGCGTGGCCATCGCCGCTACAGCCTCCGACTAGGATTTTTGGGCAGCGTTCTGGTGGATATATTCTGGATCAGAGGATTATGGTGACAATTTAGTTTGGAGTGCACGTTTGTGTAACGAAATTAGGCTAGTTCTCAGATGAATGGAATGTTAAGGTCGGAGTGGATTTTGTTGTTGGAGAGGTAGAAGGGAGCATTAACTACTGTTCTTAGTATCTTAGATTGTAGAGTTTGAAGTCGGTTAAGGTTGGATAGTAATCCCATATGCCTTACCCGGTCAAAAGCTTCAGATATACCCAAGAAGACTCCTGGACAATACTGCTTCAGTCTCAGAGAGGTAGCGATTGTATCCACAACGCGATGCAAAGAAAATTTGTCATTTTGTCATCTTATCGAGACTTCAAAATCTGTGTATTTATTGGAAGTAATTGGATATTAAAAATCTGGCATGAATGCCACCTATATACTTCCTCAATGCAACCACCACCTCTTACGTACAGAAAGTAAAAAAAAAAAAAAAATCTGGTATTAACACTCATACGACTTTCGCTTATTCTATGTAATAGGATCCAAAGAGCGAAGGAACACAAAAATGAATCAATCTAGTTACGCGCTACCTAGGCCAGAATAGCGTGGGAGATTCTATGTATAAATATATAGCTGAGCTAGCCCTATAAGAGAACAGTTTTACAGCAGTTTACGTCCACTTAACCACTAACTTCTTAACACTCAGCCAGTCTGTCTCTCTCTCTCTCTCTCTCTCTATATATATATATATATACATACATATCCATATAGCAAGATATATATACATATATCTCGCTACTTATTATTATTATTGTAATTCGGGTGCCTAATGGCGCGGGACCTAAGCCTATGAGGCCTTTACCCCCCCGAGACCCCCCTATCCCCTTAATGAATCTCCCCCGGTAGCATACCGGTTAATCTACAGTATCCCAAGATATCCCGAAACTCAGCTCGCGCAGACAATCCTGCGAGAGTGATGCCCTCCCAAAAACACGAAATCTAGTTCCAGCGAAACGGGGACACTGACAAAGGTAGTGGTACACCGTTTCCCTGACTCCGTCGTCACAGTTCTGACAAATGGGACTAGACGTCCTCCCTATATTAAACAAGTGGCTGGACACCCAAGTGTGTCCAGTCACTATCCCTATCAGGGTCTTCAGACCCGTCCTACTAAGGGACAGGAGATACTCCGAAGTTCGCTACTTAACTTCTAAAGTCCTTTCAGTTGGTGTGTTGTTTTTTCTTTTTGAATTATGGCATTAACTCTCTCGGCCATAGCCATGTACGTTTACCTTTCAGTTTTCAGACCTACAGATAGTATTTTTTATCCACAATCCTAATCAATAATAAGCATACTTTTTACAATGTTTGGTACTTTATAATTACTATAGATCCCTAAAACTATATTCACTCAAAACAATTACGCTAATAAATACATGCACACTTAAGACTATCATTCAAGTTATATTTTAAAAACAAACTAATTTACAGCCCATTCAACACTTTCTCGCCAATAAATACATTCATTCTAATATACATATACAGTCAAACTAACGATTCATTCAAACTAATTCTATAAATTATTATGAGGGGTGTAATAATATACGATATTCCTCGCACCCCATTATATTTAAACCTAAATTATAATTAATATCACTCAAAATTTACTTTTTAAAGTTTGCTACTTGCGACTTTATTTCCTCTTTATATTTTTATATTGTAATATGTTCTTTCATTACACAGTGTTCTCCTTTTATTCTAGTTTATTTCTCTAAAAACCGAATTCTCTCTCCTTTTCAAATCCATTATAATCTTATTAATACAATTTAATGAAGAAATTGTTTTTAATATTGCAACGTTATAATGTGTAGTTGAGCTGGCCATAAAAATGGTGGTGGGGATTTTATTTGTATACCTAAGAAACATTATGTGGAGAAAGTAGGTGCAAATTTAAATTTAAACTAACTGGACAGATCACGAATAACTTCTCTAAAATCAATTTTTTTTTTCAAAAAAATATTTCAAATAAAAAACAAAACGACGATACCATAAAGTCGCACTTCCGGTTGATAGATTTTGCTCGAGTACCTTAGCGGAATACCAAGTTTGAGCTTCCTGTTAGTTGTTTCGTTTTTGATATATTTACTCACACACAAACAGATCATTCGCTAAAAACATTTTTTTCGTATAGGTGATCTCGATACATGTATTTCCGGTGAAAACTCAAATTTCGAAAATCTGGCACGATCGTAATACTTCCTCTTACTAGGATTAAGAGGAAGTAAAAATGGCTTTTACAATATAACCTTTCAATGTAAAATATCTGTGATAAATCACCTATTCTTCATTTTAGATAATATTAAACATAATCTGCTACATTATATATACATACAAAATAATAATATATTCAACATCAGCTGGTGGCATTATAATTCAGTGAGATAACTACTTTTAGATTAAACTCACAAATCAGTTAACTCAGTTTAGTAGAGTATAATAATTGTCCTGTGACAGTATGGGCTGGTAGTACTGTAGAATTTGTCAAGCCGTTGACGAAGCTACCCAGTAAAGTATAACCTTAACGTAGTGAAATATTACACTGGACTTGGGTGAAAATGGGTTGACCAAATTGTGTCCAGGACATGACAATTTATTACTAGAACTTCTATATAGGAGGAGAACACACATACATACATATATTTCAAGTGCACCAGTATCACAGTTGCTGACTGAAGTGAATTAACATTTACGGTGAAATGTACGTTTTTATCTATACCATTTCTTATTTTCTCTTGCTCCCTAATAAGAGGGAAGTATTAAGATCGTGTCAAATTTTAATTCATTGGAGATAGATGTTTTGAGGTCCCATGAATACGAAAAAATTTTTTTTTAGCGAATGTGTGTGTGTGTATATATATTTATATATCTGTGTATGTATGTAATGGTTGTGAGAAGGATAGAGAATTAGAGAGAATGGTTTGTATAAAAATAAACTAGAATATATGCCAAACACTGTATAATATGAAAAGAACTCATAACTGCAAGGACTTTACAGTAAAATAAAAATTAGGTAGCGAGAGAAATATAAAGGGACAGACCGGCTAAGTGATGAGAAGATAGTAGATAGGTTGCTGATTGGTTATAAACTGGTCGCAAACTATCCTGAACTGTACTGCTGTCACCTTTCATAATTTTTTTTTTTTTTAATCTTTATTCATGCTACAATCAGCGCGATAGCGCTATAAGTAACAATCATACAAAGAACATGGGTGGAGAAAGCTACCCAATGGTAACACTCCAAAACTATACAAAATTACTATTGACTCTCTTCACATGAGAGAAGATCACGAGGCCATTGTATTTTAAGACGTCTAGGAGGGTTATTAGGAAGTGTTCGGGAAGACAGATGTTGAATTAAAGGGTTTGTGTGAGTCTGTAGGTTATATGGAATTTCCTGTAACGGGTTTGGGCGACTTGAGCAATGACCGGTATATTAAGATCAGTATGTATGGTTCGGTTGGAGACATAAAAAGGAGCGTTTACAATGTTACGAAGGATTCGGGATTGTAGGGATTGGAGTCTTTGGAGATTTGAGCATTTGGTTGAATCCCATAGTTCTATTCCGTACGCCCAGATGGGCTTCAAAATAGATGTATAAATTACTCTTTTGTTGTCTAGGGAGAGTTTAGATCTGTTGTCCAGGAGTCTTTTAAGTTGTCGAAAGCGTCTGTTTAGTTCTATTCTTTTAAGTCGTGTATGAGGATTTCATGTAAGTCTTCGGTCTAAGTAAAGCCCGAGATAGCGAGCAACGTTGACCACTGGTAAGGGAATTAAGTTATAGTAGACTGGGGGAAGAGTAATGCGACGTAGGGTGAAGGTAATGTTTTGGGACTTATTTTCATTAAGTTTAATGACCCATTTTTTGAACCAATTTTCTAGGGAGGAGAGGTGGATTTGTAGATTTCTATGGGCTCTTACGGGAAGACAGGATAGCAGTATCATCTGCATAGGTGAGAAGGATGGTATCATCAGGATGTGTTGGGATGTCTGCAGTGTATACTGAGTAAAGGATAGGACCTAGAATGCTGCCTTGCGGCACTCCAGCTTCGGTATGATTGAAAGTGATATTTCTTTCATAAATTTAAATAGGAAATTATTTCTTCTCGAAAAGTCTCTCTCTCGGAGAAATGATTTCTCTCGAAATTATTTCTTCTTAGCATATCCAGCCAGCTGTCTCGTTTACTCATTTCTAACTTTTAATGTTGCTATCTCATTTATCAGCTACAAATACTTCTTCTTTAATTCAATAAGTTCTGCTTTAATTGTTTCTAGGTGCTTCTTGCTTGCCAATTCTTAGAATCTATATGATTGCTAATTTATATACAAATAAATTAATATTATTAATAATGAATCTATAAATCTGATAACTATATGCATCATACAATATAAATACAAATCTAACTAAAGAGAAATAATGCGAAATTAAAATTATAAAAAAAATTTCATCTATATATGTATTAGTTTATAATTACATATATCTACTATGCTCAAGAAAAATATTATAATCATTTGATTAAGATATAGTCTAAGTATAGTTTTTAAATATTTTGTTTTGTTTTGTTTATTATTAATATTAAGTAATTTTAAAGTGATTAACTAAAAAAAAAAAAAACAGAAAAAATATAATAACTGATTAATTTCATCAAAATGTTCGTTGAAAATTTATTACCATCTTGCATCTGTTGTTGATAGGTGTTGTAAAACAAAAAAAAATAAAAAAAAAATGACTAGTTGGTTTATTCTGTTCTTGCAGATTAGTTGGAGATAGACTATTAGCTTATACCGATCAGGGATGAATGGGAGAGGGATCCCCCTCTGCTCGGTAACTCGGTCTGGTATACAGATGGCTCTAAAACTCTGACTGGGTTTGGAGCTGGGGTCTATGGGGGCAGGCCTAAAGTGAACATTAAGGCCAGCCTAGGGAAGTACGCTACGATCTTTCAGGCCGAAGTTGTGGCGTTACAACTCTGCGCTAAGGAGATTATAAGGCAAGGGTTGGTTAGTGGGTAGAACAGTGGCCATATACTTCGATAATTAGGCAGCCCTGAAGGCACTTTCCTCACACCAAATAGTCTCAAGACTGGTGTGGGACTGCCTATCTGCCTAACCGAGTTGGTTGCTCGGAATAAGCTGACACTCACCTGTGTGCCGGGTCATGCGGGATTCCTTGGCAACGAAAGGGCGGATGCCCTGGCGAAGGAGGGCTCGAAGGATACCTTTATGGGCCCCGAGCCCTTCTGCAGGTTGTCCAGGAGCCTCATTCACGCTTCTATTAAGGAATGGATAGAAGACCAGCGTCTGCGATGGTGGGAAAGCAGAGGCAGGCTAAACTTTTCATTAAGAGACATTTCCCTAAATTTACCAAGGACCTACTGAGCCATAGTCGAAGGGATGTGTGGGTCTACTAACAGGGCATTACAGGCTGAATAGGCACATGCACCATTTACTACTTGCAGACAACGCATTATGCCGTTTCTGCAGGACCGAGAGGAAACCCCCCGGTACACATCCTGTGTGAGTGTGTCGGAGGGGCAGAACAAGGTTTCTTCAACTAGGGGCTAGTAATCCCGAAGCCACTTTCAGCTTTGCTAGGCCTGATTAAGAGAGCAAAGCTGAAGGATGTACTATAAACCCAGGGGATCCACAATAGACCTCTCAATGAAGGTCGCAGTGGAATGAGACGTGGCCCTTCCCAATCTAATCTAATCTAGACTATTAGCCGTTAAACTGAATTTTTCTATAAATAAACTTCCAAAAACACTTCACCAATTTTTCCTGAACCATCATTGGAAAGAAATAACAAATGATCAAGAAATAACAGGATCATAATTATTTAAATTTTATCTTTATTCTTTAATATTATACTATTAAAGAGAAAGTGGCACTAATATATTGCCCTAACATGAACAATCAATTTCAAATAAATCTTGATGCACGAAGTTTAATAAAAAAAATCAAGGAAATTGTTAGAAACGTTTTCAGAACAATAATATAAAGTGATACTTTACAGGATTTTTTTCTGTACACTTTGCCTTGGAACTTCTTGTCATACCCAAATGGAACATCAATTTGAGACTTGTAGCAATTTTTACTTTCTCTTACTCCTAGTTACTGGAAGTATTGTAATAGTGTCAAATTTTTGAACCACTGAACCCCCACCACTCATTCACTCTAGCGGAGAGAAACAGCCCCTCTCGCACAGAGAGGAGAGGCTTGGCGAGTATATATATACGAGAGAGACAGTCAGAAGGTCATTCTGTTCAATTCAGTCTTACACGTAAGACATCATTCAGATAGAATTCTGTTGATTTACACATCAGTTTAACATCGCTCCGTTCATATCTTCTTAGCCACGTCAGTCTGTCAGTTCAGTTCAGTTAGTGTAAAGTCCTTGGCAGTCAGTCATATACATATATATCACAATTATATATCTTAAACCAAATCTTAAGGTGTTATTTATCACTCATCAAGCAACAACCTATATTTCCTCACAACACCCTTACAACCGGAAATATCCATTTTATCCCCTGAGTCCAAAAAAGTGGTTTTTAGAAAATGGTCTTTGTGTGTATGTATGTATGTACGTTTGTATGTTTTGTGTATGTATGTACGTTTGTTAACAGCAAAAGATCCAAAACGAAAAATCGTAGTAATTTCGAATGTAATTTTCAGTTTGGGTATCGTAATACAATCCGGACACTACGTTGTGTCAAAATTCCTCAAACGGAATTAATGAATGTTTCTTTTTTCACTCCTTTTTTTGAATTTTCTCTGTATTTTTTTTTTTTTTCTAATTTAAGGCGCGTCAATATCTATGGCCATTTGTGCCCGGAGCTTCCTCAGTACACTGCCGGCCTCCAGACAGTGTTTTCTCGATACAGGCAACACTGTCCATTACGGGACAGTGAGTATATAGAAGCTCCTAGGAAGAAAAAAATCTAAGGACACCCCAGCTGGACTCGAACCCGTAACCTCTTCTGCGTGGGATTCCAGTACGCTAACCAATTAGCTATTCCTTTCCCCTAGCTGACAAAGTTATAAACCACTCATGTGGAACACTCAAACTTGCATTACTTTTCAAAATATACATATTACTTTCTCTTACTCCTAGTACATTACTTTCTACTTACTCATACATACACACAAAGACCATTTTCTAAAAACCACTTTTTTTGACCCAAGGGACAGAACGGATATTTCCGATGAAACCTCGATATTGAAAATTTGACACTATTACAATACTTCCTGTCACTA
Organism: Triatoma infestans; assembly: GCA_011037195.1. Taxonomy (NCBI): domain Eukaryota; kingdom Metazoa; phylum Arthropoda; class Insecta; order Hemiptera; family Reduviidae; genus Triatoma; species Triatoma infestans. Next base: position 8,782 of record JAAEAF010009840.1, read on the forward strand.
GGAATAAGAGAAACTCTGAAGTATCATTTTATATTATTGTTCTGAAAATGTTTCTAACAATTTCCTTGATTTTTTTTTATTAAACTTCATGCATCAAGATTTATTTGAAAATGATTTTCCAAGTTAAGGCATCTGTGACTAAGCTTTCTCAATATATTAGTGCCACTCTCTCTTTAATAGTATAATATTAAAGATTAAAGATAATATTTAAATAATTGTAATCCTTTATTTCTTGATTATTTGTTATTTCTTTCCAATGGTGAGATGATTCAGGAAAAATTGGTGAACTGTCTCGAAAGTTTATTTATAGAAAAACTAAGTTTAACGGCTAATAGTCTAGATTAGATTAGATTAGATTGGGGAGGGCCACGCCTCATTCCACTGCGACCTTCATTGAGAGGTCTATTGTGGATCCCCTGGGTTTATAGCACATCCTTCAGCTTTGCTCTCTTAATCAGGCCTAGCAAAGCTGAAAGTGGCTCCGTCATGAAGCTCGTGGCTTCGGGATTACTAGCCCCAGTTGAAGAAACCTTGTTCTCGCCAGTCCGACACACTCACAAGGATGTGTACCGGGGGGTTTCCTCTCGGTCCTGCAGAAACGGCATAATGCGTTGTCTGCAAGTAGTAAATGGTGCATGTGCCTATTCAGCCTGTAATGCCCTGTTAGTAGGCCCACACATCCCTTCGGCTATGGCTCAGTGGGTCCTTGGTGAGAGGAAGTATTGAAATCGTGTCAAATTTTCGATATCTAGTATTCACCGGAAATAACCGTTTTGAGGTCCCCTGAGTACAAAAAAAGTGGTTTTTAGAAAATGGTCTGGTGTGTGAGAGTGTGTATGTGGACAGTGTAACTCAAAAATGAAAAATCGTAGAAAAGTTCAAACTTGATATTCCATTTAGGTATCACCATGGGATCTGACAGTAAGGTTATCTGTCAAGCTTTATCGACCGGAAGTACCTACCATTTTACTGAATGGTATTTTTTTACTTTTTTGCCATTTTCTCAAAAATAGCTCTTACGATTCTCTTGAAACTACACATATAAGAAGCTATAACTTTTACTTCCAACTTTCTCTGGGAAAATTCATTTAAGGGCACTTTTGGGGGAGGGCTAGGGTTAGGTTTTCCTCTAAAGTGCTAACATAATTGATTATACAATTCTATCATCAAAAAAAAAAAAAATCAATTAGAAATAAATAAATTGTCAAAAATTCCGAGTTTCAAGAAAATTAGTAAACCGGAAGTTTTTTAGTTCGTTTTTTCCTGAACAGTTTTTTTTTTTTTTTTTTTTAATTATTTTGCGAGTTTCTCCATACAAACACAATGACAAATTTCATTAAATTTGGTATACTAACTATAATAAAAATTTGTGTATCACAATTTTAAAAACTGCATCACATCATATTTTTTTGTTCTAAATATGTGTTCATGCAAATAAACAAATAATACTCTAAAAATAATGTAATTCATTATAAACCTTTATTTCTTTCTTAGGGGAGGGGTGGGGTGTTGTTTTTTTGTTTTTTTTTTACAGTGATTACCCAATTTCGAAAATTTAATATGCACGCAATTTTTTCCTCTTACCAATACCAAGAGAAAGTAAATAAATCATATGTTTGAAGTTGTAATCATTATCAGTATAGTTTAATGCCCCCCCCTCCCACATGCCCCCAAAAATATATTTTTTCAAATAAATTATTTAGTTAAGAAATTTATGTAGGGCATGAGATCAAGTAAATATGTTCAAACGGTGTTATTTGACTATCTAAATATTGACGAATTTGATGAAGCAAGCTAGTAAAGTGTGAATGAAGGGCGGGAAGAAAATGTAATAAGATAGAACTCCGGTTGGGAAGTCAGGTTGTCTTTGGGGGATGGGACGGGGAGGCGTGGGCGGAGGGGACAATCTTGCTGGAGACGGTGACAATGTCTCCCAAGTACTCCAGCGGTATTAGTATTTACATTAGGTTCTACCAACATGACGTCTCATCAAACTGACTATTTCCTTTAGCTTCTTTCTTCATTGCAATTCTTCATTCTTGCGGCTATTTATATATATATATATATTTTTTTTTTTTTTCTTCTTTTTCAATAATATATAAAATACTTCTATGGACAGGGATGTTTATTTATTTATTTATTTATTCACTTCATTACATTCAATTCAGTAGTGCTTGAATTCGAAGTTATATAAAACTAGCAGTGGAGTAATAAAATCGTCTATTTTCACTCAATAAATTATCGAAATTTCATTCAATTTAATTAAAAAGATTAAATATCTAGTGCGAAACACGACTTTTTTTTTTACACCAAAGAATACAATGTTTAGTTGCCTGGCCATAAAAGAAGGTAGGGAAGGGATTAGCTGAGTGGTTAGCACATTGGACTCCCACGCGCAGGACTCGGGTTCGAGTCCAGCTGTCTGCCCTTAGATTTTTTTCTTCCTAGGAGCCCCTACAACCTACTGTCTGGTGAAAAAATCTGGTGTAAAACACTCACACAACTTTCTATAATTTACACCAGTTCTCGAAATTATAATTGACAAATTTTATAGTTTGTGCACCACAAATTTAATGAAATACGTCGAAAACTGAAAAAAAAACTGTCCAGTAAAAGCGCACTTCCGGTTTACTAATTTTCTTGAAACTCGGAATTTTAGCCATCTATTTATTTCTAATTAATTTTGTTTGGATGATAGAATTGTATAATCAACTATGGGATAGCACTTTAGAGAAAAACATAACCCCCACCCCTCACCCAGTTACTGCTCTTAACTGAATTTTCCCAGAGAAATATTATAATAAAAGTTGTAGATCTTTGTATGTTTAGTTTATATACGAAGTTTCAAAGAAATCGTCGGAAACATTTTTGAGAAAATTGCGAAAAGTGAAAACATTATTTACTAAAGTGGTAATTAAAAGCACTTCCGGTTTTCCGATTTTTTTTGAAACTTGGAATTTCAACAACATATTTAATTCTAATTAACATTATTTAGGTGATAGAATTTTTTGATAAACTGAAATAGCACTTTAGATGAAAACCTAACCTCACCCCACCCCCTCAACTGCCCTTAAATGAATTTTCCCAGAGAAACATTTCAAATAAAAGTTGTAGCTCTTTTTATGCCTAGTTCATACAACAACTTTAAAGAAAATCATCGGAGCGATTTTTGAGAAGAACGCAAAAAAAGTAAAAAAAAACAACAAGTAAAATGGTACTTCCGGCGGTTGAGGAATTTTGACAGATGTCCCACTTTCACATGCCATGGTGATACCTAAACGGAATATCAAGTTTCAACTTTCTACGGTTTTTCGTTTTTGAGCTATGCTGTTCACATACATATACACACACACACACACACACGCACACACACAGACCATTTGATAAAAACCACTTTTTTGGACCTCAATACGGGTATTTCCGGTGAAAACTCGATATCGAAAATTTGACACGATTACAATACTTCCTCTTACTAGGAGTAAGAGAAAGTAAAAAAAAATAAATAAAAGAAGATAATACGGGTTATACTTGTATACCTCAACAAAATTGAACAGAATTGTGTGAAGCGCCCTCTTCTCAACGAACAAGGATTATAGCAGCAGTTTAAATTTAAAACTAAACTCTCGTGTATTTCGTTTTCTAGGCTGATATCTCCGGAAGAAAATTTTGTAAACCAAGACAAAGTGTTTTTTTTTCTTCCGTGTTAGCAATAAGATTCAGAAGAGGAAGTATTACAATCGTATCAAATTTTTGATATCGAGTTTTCACCGGAAATATCCGTTTTTAGATCCCCTTAGTCCATGTGTTTTTTTTAAGAAGATAGTGTGTGTATGTATGTATGTATGTGAACAGCATAGCTCAAAAACACAAAAACGCAGAAAGTTCAAACTTGATATTCTCTTTAGGTATCACCATGGAATCTAACATTACGTTAACTGTCAAAATTCATCCACCGGAAGTACCACTTTACAGAATGTTTTCTTTTTTCACTCTTATGCAATTTTCTCAAAAAATAACTCCAACGATTTTCTTTAAACTTGGTATATCTACTACACAATACAAAGATCTACAATTTTTATTTGAAACATTTCCCCGGGAAAAGGCATTTAAGGGCTCTTTTGGGGGTGGAGAACGGGGTTAGGTTGTCCTCTAAAGTTTATTACACTATTATATCACCTAAATAATATTAATTAGAATTAAATATGTGTTGAAATTCCGAGTTTGAAGAAAATCGAAAGACAAGTAGTGCGTATTTACTGAATAGTTTTTTTACCTTCTCTTACTCCTTAGTAAGAGGAAGTATTGTAATCGTGTCAAATTTTTCGGATATCGAGTTTTCTCCGGAAATATCCGTTTTGAGGTCCCCTGAGTCCAAAAAAGTGGTTTTTAGCAAAGGGCCAGTTATGTGCAAAAGCCAGCATAGCTCAAAAACGAAAAACCGTAGAAAACTGAAACTTAATATTCCGTTTAGGTATCACCATGCGATCTGACTGTGCGTTATCTGTCAAAATTCCTCAACCGGAAGTACCACTTTACTAGTTGACTTTTTTACTTTTTTGCGTTTTTCTCAAAAATGGCTCCAAGGATTTTCTTTAAACTTGATACATCAACTACACATACAAGGAGCTACAACTTTTATTTGAAACATTTCTCTGGGAAAATTGATTTAAGGGCCATTCTGGGGAGGGCTGGGGTTAGGTTACCCTTACCTAAAGTGCTATTTCAGGTCATTCAAATAATTTAATTACAATTGATATGTTTTGAAATTCCGAGTTTGAGAAAAATCGGAAAACCGGAAGTGCTTTTGTTGTTTAACACTTTACTAAATATGATTTTTTCACTTTTTTCGCGATTTTCACAAAAATGCCCCCGACGATTTTCTTTGAAACTTACATATAAACTAAACATTCAAAGATCTACAACTTTTATATAAAACATTTTCTGGGAAAATTCATTTAAGGGCACTTTTAGGAGAGGGGTAGGGTTACAGCTTCCTCTAAAGTGCTATCATACTTGATTATACAACTCTATCATCCAAATGAAATTAATTAGAAATAAATAGTTGGCCAAAATTCCGGGTGTGAAGAAAATCAGTAAACCGGAAGTGCGCTTTTACTGAATTTTTTTTTTCACTTTTCGACAAATTTCTATAAATTTAGTGCACTAACTATAAAATGTGTCAATTACAATTTTGAAAACTGGAGTAAGAGAAAGTTGTGTGAGTGTTTCACTGCAGATTTTGGGGGGGGGGTACTAGACGAAAAATAATAATAAACCAAAATAGTGGGTAAGAAAAAAAAAATATTCTTCATATATTTTAATTAATTAAATAGATTATAAAATTTGAGGTTCCAAATTAGGTTTTAGTTTATTGGTTTGGTTTTGGTTTTATGTTTAATTTATCGCAATATTATTATTTATTAATAATTTAATTGTATTTAATAACGTATATAAATATATACGTTACATATCAATCATAATCTATTTGAATGGAACTATTGCTAAGTGATAAAATTTTTGAAAAAAGTGAGTGACATGTTATTTACTTGGTTTTGTTAGAAACTACCGGAATGTGATGGACAATTAGCAGCTTTTCTGACTGATTGACACGATCAGAATCATTTTGAAATAGCCTGAACTCAAAATAAATGTTAGTTGAAGGTCAAATCAATAATCAAGCGAACAACACATCCGAATTAAGCCTGAAATATATCTTAATTATTCATTGATATTGAATGTCATTCAACAAGATGTAGGGAAAACTGTCCTGTTTTCTTCTCAATTTCCATCTTTTGCTTGAAAAATGATCACGATGAACTTCCCTTTGTTTTAATTTATTGTGATGATGGCCGCATTTAGTGGAAGGGACTTGGTTCAAATGTTGCACTATTGTGACATTCAAAATGTAATTTTTTATTACTTTCTCTTACCTCCTAGTAAGAGGAAGTATTGTAATCGTGTCAAATTTTCGATATCGAGTTTTCACCGGAAATATCCGTTTTGAGGTCCCCTGAGTCCGAAAAAGTGTTTTTTAGCAAATGGTCTGTGTGTCCAAAGAAGTGTTTTTTAGCAAATGGTCTCTGTGTGTGTATGTGTATGTGTGTGTGTGTGTGTATGTATGTGAACAGCATAGCTCAAAAATGAAAAAATCGTAGAACGTTGAAACTTGATATTCCGTTTAGGTATCACCATGGGATCTGACAGTACGTTATCTCGTCAATTTCCTCAACCGGAGTACCCTTTATAGTTGTTTTTTTTACGTTTTTGCGATGTTCTCAAAATGGCTCCGACGATTTTCTTTAAACTTGATATATCAACTACATTTACAAAGCGCTACAACTTTTATTTGAAACATTTCTCCGGAAAAATTCATTTAAGGGCACTTCTGGGGGAGGGATGGGGTTAGATTTTCATCTTAACTGCTATTTCAATTTATTAGACAATTCTGCCATCTAAATAATATTAAGTAGAATTAAATATGTTGTTGAAATTCAAAGTTTGGAAAATCGGATAACTGGAAGTTATCTTTACTTTACTTTACTTTACTAAATGATTTTTTCACTTTTTCGCAATTTTCTCAAAAATAGCTCAGACGACTTTCTTGAAACTTCTTATATATAAACTAAACGACGATCTTATATAAAAGATTTACAACTTTTATTTAAAACATTTCTCTGGGAAAATTCATTTAAGGGAACTTTTGGGGTAGGGGTGGGGTTATGTTTTTCTCTAAAGTTCTATCATAGTTCATTATACAATTCTATCATCCAAGCAAAATTAATTGGAAATAAATAGATGGCTAAAATTCGGAGTTTTAAGGAAATCAGTAGACCGGAAGTGCGCTTTTACTGAACAGTTTTTTCAGTTTTCAACGAATTTCATTAAATTTGGTACACTAGCTATAAAATTTGTCAATTATAATTTTGAGAACTGGAGTAAGAGAAAGTTGTGTGAGTGTTTCACACCAGATTTTTTTTTTATTCTTCAACTAGCTAACCCGGCCACTCTTCGCTATGGCTCAGTCTGATTTTAATTATTAGGGAAGTAAATAGAAGTATTATAGTTAACATAGATTCAGCGAGAAAACACATCAAGGCAATTATAATACCCTACCTTGCCTTGATGAAACTGAAAGGAAAGAAAGAAAAAATGTTTTTAACTGAAAGTCTTTTTTTATTGTAAAGCTAGTGAATGGACTGCATTTTTTGTTTGTCCGTTTTCTGCATAAACATAACGATCAGATGATTTACCGACTCTGGAGCATGCGACATATAATTAATTGCCCATGAGAGAAGCATTTGTTTTCTAAACTCAAACTGCACACTTGCAAAGATTGTCCTTGTGCTTTATTGATAGTCATAGCGAACATAAGGCGTATTGGAAATTGAAGTCGTTTGAACTCGAACGCCATATCTGTCGGTATGAGTAGTATTCGTGGAAGTAGTACGGGTTCACCTTTATGAGATCCAATGAGAATTGTTGCTTCAATTAGATTATTCATCAATTTTTTTAACTACTAATCGTGTAACATTGCATAACTTTGGCTGATTGATGTTTTGGAGTAATATAATTAGCACCACTCCAATTTTCAAATTTAGAATGTTTAGTGGTAATCCGGGAACATCGAGTGAATTAAGAAATTCCGTTGGAAAATTCACAACTTCACTCTGGTCCCTCACGAAGTCAATGGATTTGTGTGTCACTGTTTCACCTGCGATTCTGTTTAGAATGATGTTGTTCATATCGAGTAAGTCGACATTTTTAGCCGCTGGAATGGCTCTTCCACTTAACCGTGAGTGATTTTGATATTTTGTTTCGATGCTTTGGAATACTTTGTCTAATAATTCTTCTTTTCAATGTACATTGTTGCAGAAATTAGATGGGAAAGTGATCTTTCCCGTTTCTGGATTTGTAGGAGCAGTGCCGTTACCGAGTTCAAGTAATCGCCTTGAAAATATGGCAGCTGTTGGATCGTTTTGAAGTTGAACCTTCATATTCGTTGTTAAATGAATTTTTTTTACTGTGCTCCAAAGAGTTGAATATTTCAAGCATGCATGCAATTCATCAGCTGGTGTTGAGCGAGGTATCACTGAAAGCGTTTCCTGAAGTCATCGGATAGTAACACCAATGCTGCTCCACCAAATGGAACCTGATTATTTCGCAAGACTTTCAATGTATGGTCTAATGCTTCCAATGACTTCTTAGCCATTGTACACTCATCCCATACAATAATTTTGCACGCCCGAAGAACCTTTCCCATTCCTGATTTTAGAAATTTTGCATGTTGGGTTATCTGTGAAGTGTATGTTTAGTGACAGTTTAAGAGCTGAATGCGCTTTTCTACCTCCTTCCATCAATGTAGCAGCAATACCTGAAGAAGCAAGTGCTAACGCAATATGGCCGTTTGAACAAATTTTAGCTCGGAATTTCCCGTTTCCGTGGGAACTTCGGAATAGAGACACTTATAAGTAGTTGAGAAAGAGGTTCAAAAAGTGAGCCACCATTGCAACGCGTCTGCGTCTGTCTATTTCTGCCAACCTCGCGAAACGCTCGGAATTTCCCGTTTCCATGGGAACATCGGAATAAAAAGTATATATAAACACTACTATATAGAAATGCAACGTTGTGTAAAATTTCGAGTCAATCCATCGACTACTTTTCGAGTTTTCCGGACACAAACATACGAATGCTGAATTTTTTACTTTTTTTATATGTATAGATGAAGGTAATTCTAAAAAAAAATATTACTTGATTATATCTGTTTTCATTTTACTTAATCTAAAATTCACTATAAACACATATGCTTTCTAAATACTAACATACACCTCTCAAATTGGCCGCCAACTGTCCATATCAACAAAGCTTATAGCGGTAGATTAAATTTATGACAGGTTCCCCTGGCACTCAGTATCGTTATAATAATTTCGGAAAACTTAAAAAAGCCTTTTCTATGAAGTCGCAGTCCAGTTAACCGATTTCCTTCAAATTTGAAACTCAAACAATGCTTCCAATATATTTTAATGTTATATAGTTAATAAAAACCACAAAATTGTTCTGAGCTGGTACTTTAGATCAACAAACGCTAACGTTACTGGTTCCCTAGAACCCGCCAAAAAAATCGCATTATACCGGAAAACTGTTTCAATTAAAAATGATAGGCATATGTGTGTGTGTAGAGAGTATAACGGAAGTTTGAAGGAAATCGTTGGAGATGTTTTAAGAAAATCGCGAAAAACTAAAAAATAAACAAAAAAATCAGTGAATTCGCAATTCTGGGTTCGGATTTTGACGGAATCCTTTATGTCAGACGCTGTGATTGGCTTTGTGTGCTGGCAAAATGGAATACGAAATTTGATTACCTGTTTTTTTTTTTACTTTCTGTGACTAGGAGGGGTGGGGTTAGGTTTTCATCTAAAGTGCTATTTCAGATTATTAGTCAATTGTATCATCTAAATAATGTTAATTAAAATTAAATATGTCGTTGAAATTCCGAGTTTGAAAAAATCGGATGACCGGAAGTGCGTTTACTTACTTTACCACTTTACTAAATGATTTTTTCACTTTTTCGCGATTTTTTCTCAAAATTGGCTCCGACGATTTTCTTGAAACATCTTATATAAACTAAACATACAAAGATCTACAACTTTTATATATAACATTTCTTTCGGAAAATTCATTTAAGGGCACTTTTAGGGGAAGGGTGGGGTTACAGCTTCCTCTAAAGTGGTATCATAGTTGATTATACAATTCTATCATCCAAACAAAATTAATTAGAAATAAATAGATGGCCAAAATCCTGAGTTTCAAGAAAATTAGTAAACCGGAAGTACGCTTTTACTAAACATTTTTTTTTTTTCAGTTTTTGGACGAATTTCATTAAATTTGGTACACTAACTATAAAATTTGTCAATTATAATTTTGAGAACTGGAATAAGAGAAAGTTGTGTGAGTGTTTCACACCAGTTTTTTTTTTTTTTAATTTAAGGCGCGTCAAGATCTATTGGTCATTAGCGCCCGGAGCCTCCTCAGTGCACTGCCGACCTCCGGTAGTCAAGTGTCAGTAAGAGACAGCACTGTCCATCACTGGACAGTGAGCTGTAGAGAGGTTCCTAGGAAGAAAAAATCTAAGGACAGCACAGCTAGACTCGAACCGGGGTCCTCCGCGTGGGAGTCCAACGCGCTAACCGTGTAGCTAATCCCTTCCCTTTGATTACACGTGATTTTTCATTTATGAGGTATTTTGTTCTCTTTCTTACTTACTCTCTCTCTCTCTCACAACCACCCACTCCCCCCTCCACACTCACACATACACACCATTCGCTAAAAACATTCAAGAGCCTTGAGGCCTATAGAAAAGTGTAAAGATTGAATTTTATATTACTTCTCTTTATATTGATTTTAGGATAAAAATTAATGGAACTCAAAACTTGTTGAAAATTAAATTTTAATCTTTGTTGGTTTTAAGGATGAAATCCACTTGTTTTAGCCGTGTTACGTCAACCGTAGCATGTTATGAATTTCTATGGCAATATAATGTTACTTTTAATCGCCAAATACACCTAAATAATTTTACTGAATACAAACAATGTAATTCTAGTTGCCGAACATTTTGAATTAAACACCTACTTTTGTCCATTCATATGAACAAAACAACTATGCATATGTAATGGATAATACTTTTTGAAATTAGCTTAATATGGATGACTAACTATTCTTTGTTGAATGAAAAATATCTTTTATAGTATTATTAATTGTAACATATGGCGTTTTTATCCGTCACAGCATATTCCTTTTGTTCCTGACCGGTTTTGGATTTCATCCATCGTCAGAGCGAATTCACGAAGTTCGTATAGAGAGTTCACTGCAACGTAATGTTGTTTCTGTTACACTCACACTTGTTGGTTTGTTGGTTGTACGTATGGGAGGTTATAAGGTTATGTTACTATGTGTTTGATGGCAAAATAGAAAATTATGATTAGACATTAGAAAATGGTGTATAATACATTGCATGTTGAAAGATACTGATTTATTATACATTATTTTCTAATGTATAATCATAATATTTATAATAATTCCATTTTGTCATCAAATACACACACACACACACATAGTAACATAACCTTATAACCTCCCGCACATATGTACAACCAACAAGTGTGAGTGTAACAGAAACATTGCGTTCAAGTGAACTCTCTACACGAACTTGGTGAATTTGTTGCTATGACGATGGATGAAAATCCGAAACCGGTCAGGAACAAAATGAATAGGTATGTATGCATGCTACGACGAATAAAACACCAGATTGTTATCCAACATTGCAGACCCATCCACATATTCAACAATTGTAATATATTTTATAAAAAAAATTATTCAAAATTATTATTGTTATTGAAACTTCTATTTCATTTATTTTATTAGAGAGGGATGAGATTAATTCAATGATAGCACGCTGCGCTGGGCTAGGTCCAGGCAATGTTGTCCTTAAATTTTCCCTTCCAAAGAGCACTACAACTCATTGTTCGGTGATGAGCAGTTTTGTCAGCAAAAAGAGAACATTGCCCGAAGTCTGACGGTGCACTTGAAGTCTCCGGATGCCGTGTCCGTAAATATTGACATGTCTTTAGGAAAAAATAGTACAACAGAAACAATAGTGCATCTTTAATTTGGATTTTCGTAATTTTATTATTTAATTTCAAGTTTTCCAAGGATTATTATTATTATTATTGAATCCGGGTGCCTAATGGCTAGGGACCTAAGCCTGTGAGGCTCTTATCCACCAGTTTTCCCCCCAATTCATCCCCCTATTAATCTCCCCCGGTAGTCTACCGGTCAATCTGCAATATCCCAAGATATGCTTCAACTCCAACTCACCCACCCAGAGTGGTGCCCTCCCGAATACGCGAAATCTAGTACCAGCGAAATGGGGACACTGACATAAGTAGTGGTATACCATTTTCCTGACTCTATCGTCACAATTCTGACAAATGGGACTAGATTTCCTCCCTATATTATGCAAGTGACTAGACAACCAAGTGTGTCCAGTCACACCACCCACCAAGGTCCTTAGACCTGACCTGCTAAGGGACAGGAGGTAATTCGAAACCCCCCTGCCTGATTCCTTTTATAAATCTTTTAGCCTGGAGGCACCCCTTCGTGTCCTCCTAGCGTTTCTCCAAGAGTCTCGTCTCCCAAAGTCTAATCTGTTTATCACAGAACCTCTTAGTGACGGCAAGGGCTGGCTCGGGACCACAAAAAAGGCTCCGTAGCTAGCCGATCCGCCCTCTCATTGCCCTCTATCCAATAGAGTCGCACTTTACTTCTCCGAGCTAAGGCGTTATATCTCCTCCTACATTTTTTAAGGATTAAATATAATGAAGCAGGATTTAGGAATAATTGGGATAAAAAACCGGAAATCCGAATAATAGAGTCGCACTTTACTCCTCCGAGTTAAGGCGTTATGTCTCCTCCTACATTTTTTAAGGATTAAATATAATGAAGCAGGATTTAGGAATAATTGGGATAAAAAACCGGAAATCCGAAGACTTGAGGGAATTTGCCAGTTCAACTTGGGAGAGTTAACAAGTCTCAATATCAACCTTGATAGGTTTAAAAGGGAAGAATGTTTAGCCATACTGTCTAGTCTACTGACAGAATAAGTACGAGTTCTAACTAGCTAGAACGCTTCAAACGGGATCCCATCAACCAACGCTACCATTTTACTACACACATCACAATATCAATTCATCATTTTTCGCTCCATCACCAGGGGATCACACAGGAAACCTGTAACAAGGAATTTTGCAGTTTTCTTTTAGATTTTATCGAATACGATTTCAACGATTTCCTTTAAACTTTCAATATGTATCGCGCTCATATAGGAGAACCACTTTTATTTAATATATTTTTTCTGGGAAAATTGTCTTTAAGTTTGTTGCTTCGTGGTCAACATTGATGTCACATTAGTACTTGGTATTTCCTAAAACCAACAAGCATGATTTGCGGTTCCCCAAGTATCCAGTTATATGTGTAATGGATCGCCGAGACAGGTCTTTTCCCTTGACATGTACCAGTATCTCTCCGAGGGGGCAATCTAAGAAGCATAACTGAGCATTGAAGGAGAATTAAAGCCCGCTTATAAGGGTTGCCTGAACCCCCATTCATTCTCATTCAAACACCATTCAAACAACCATCAACACTCAATGACCATCGTTCTTATCCCGTCACTCTACCAGTCAGTCTGTCAATCTTTTCCAAGTTATACAGTGTAAAGTATTTGCAGTGTTTAATATTCTCAACTAATTTAATTATCACAATTAATTTAATTATATTACTGTGATGTGTATTATTGCCTTTTATGCGAGTATTTTAATTGTGCATAAAACTCCGAGAAAAATTGCTGAACCATTGACTGTGCGGCACACTTTATTTATAAGATACACATACATAAATGAATTAATCCTTTCAATACTTTTTTTGGCAATTAATTCTGACATTATCTACCTATTATTTGTTAATGTTTATTATTATCTTGTCCCTGAAAACATCTTTCTTTATCACCTTTTTTTTTAAATTTTAATTACATTATAATATAAGTTTGTAAAAAAATTCATATTAGATACTGTAAAGAAATCAATAGGGAAAATATAATGATTTGAATAATATAATAAAAAAAAAAAAAAAATCAATAAATTTACCTCCAAATCCTGGTCGAACACTGTTGTCGTATCCTCTGAGCAGATTGTCTAGAAGCTCCGAAACGTTGCGATGATGATTCCTTTCAAAACCCAGAGTTCCTCTGAAAAAAAAATATATATAGAATATATTATCCAAAATCTGATCTTTTCACAATTATTGGGAAAAAAAAAGAATTAGAATTCTTCACTATTTTAAGAGGAAATATTTATTGCTTTTGTGTCAATCGTGTTCGAAATTGGGTTATCATCGGGAAAGGCATGTTTTGAAATCTTCCGAAGTTTTAAAAAGTTTTACTTTTTATATCCCCCTCCTCCTTCTCACGCTATATATAAAGATTACACTTTCCATTATATTTAATCGATAGGCCGTCTTTCCATGTATACTATTTAAAGAAGAATGAAATAATCCGCATTCGAACTATTTTGATTGACCGGAAATGCGACATGAATGAGGAAGAATGAAGAGCCTCCTAGGACTGATGAAGGCTAAGATATGTGTGGGCGTTTATCACCAGTAAAGATCTGAAGCGTGCCCTAGTCTGAGTGAAAATAGGCTTTTCACATGCTGACGTTTTCTCATAGAACATTCTAGATACTGAGAGCATGAGCCCCTAAAGAAGCTGGGCCCCTAGAACGAGATAGCACCGGCAGATTCTGTAAGGGAGATGGACGAGACTCCAATACACTTCTCAACGACCTACAACTCTATCATCCAGAGAAGATTTAGAAGCTGGTGGGATCAGGTGTTGGTACAAGTATTTCTTCATAGAACCTCGCATAATTTTAAGACCAGATCTTTCAAAGATCTTAATTTGAAAGGAATGCTTTAGGGAAAGTGATCTCATCCTGGCATCACCTCTTTTGATCGCAATGCACTGCCCGCCAAACAAAAAAAAAAATTGGGGTGCTTCAAACCATGGTGCCAAGCCATGGTGAGCCGCCATCTCTGAAGCGTAAGTCTAAGACCCAGATGAGATCTTCATAAACTGTCCGAGTGCCAGGCCACAAAACAGGGTGTCGATGTGTGTATAGCACACATTGTTGAACTAAAATAGAACTTCAGACAAAACCGTAACCCCACCCTTCCCCAAAAAATTACCCTTAAATGAATTTTATCGGAGAAATGTTTCAAATACAAGTTGTATCTGAAGATATGTATGTGTAGTTGTTATATAAAATTTAAAGAAATTCGTTGGAGCCGTTTTCGAGGAAAATCAGAAAAAACTGAAGTAAAAAAAAAACACCATTCAGTGAAGTGGCAAATTCAGTTAATGGATT
>JAAEAF010009841.1:0-19664 GCA_011037195.1 Triatoma infestans
ATTTTCTCCGCCCCCCCACCTCTTTTTATAAAACCTGGCTTATCTGAACGCTTATAATAATCCTCTCTCATTTACGAGTAGGTGGTTCCAAGAATTTATTAAGTAATCTTATTGACAAGTTTATTCATCCTATAGCCACCGTTAATCGTTGATCACCATTGATTACCTAAACTGATTTATCATTTATTTATTTAATTTTTTTTCCAATTATTAATCATTTCTGATTTATTATTGTGCAGTTGATTCTTCTTGAAGTTTATAAATAACGATCTTTAAATGGAAATTTGACACATCAATTCTGTCAGAATTTCCCAAAATAAATGTTCTCGATATTATTATAATAAAGATAAATTTTCTAATTTTGTGACGTATAAAATGATGACATAAATAAGCTTAATTTCATTTTTACTTTCTCTTAATCCTAGTAAGAGGGGAAGTATTGTAATCGTGTCAAATTTTCGATATCGAGTTTTCATCAGAAATATCCATTTCGAGGTCCCCTGAGTCCCAAAAAGTGGTTTTTAGCAAATGGTCTGTGTGTATGTCTGTGTATGTATGTATGTGAACAGCATAGCTCAAAAACGAAAAATCATAGAAAGTTCAAACTTGATATTCCATTTAGTTATCACCATGGGATCCGACAGTGGGTCATTTGTCAAAATTCCTCAACCGGAAGTACCACTTTACTAGGTTTTTTTTTTTTTTTACATTTTCCTGATTTTCTCAAAAATGGCTCCAACGATTTCTTCAATTTGGTACATCAACTACACATACAAAAAAAAAGCTACAACTTTCATTTGAAACATTTTTCTGGAAAAATTTATTTAAGGGCACTTTTGGGGGAGGGAAGGGGTTTGGTTTTCATCTAAAGTGCTATATCAGTATATTGAACAATTCTGTTATTTAAATAATGTTAATAAGAATTAAATATGTTGTTGAAATTCCGAGTTTGAAAAAAAAAACGGATAACCGCAAGTGTTTTTAATTACCACATTAGTAAATGATTTTTTTTTTCACTTTTCGCGTTTTTCTCAAAAATATTTCTGACGATTTCGTTGAAACTTCGTATATGAACTAAACATACAAATATCTACATCTTTTATTTAAAACATTTCTCTAGGATAATTCATTTAAGGACAATTTTAGAGGAGTGGTGGGGTTACAGCTTCCTCTAAAGTGGTATCATGGTTGATTATACAATTCTATCATCTAAACAAAATTAATAATTAGAAATAAATAGATTTTTAAAATACGTCTCAGTTAGTGTGAAACTAAGTTGCTCTGTGCAAGTCTGTGTTGTCACACTGTCTGACAAACGCATCCTGAAGATGGGCAAACGCCCGAAAACCGGTCGATGACCACAAAATGAAGCAGGCTACCACGGAAAATGTCTCTGAAAAAATCAATAATGTCACACTTCGGGTTGAGGATGTTGACCAAAACCTTTATTGTCAAAAACGTGATCATAATTAACCGGAAGTACCAAGTTTTAAGCTTGTGAATTTTTGTTTTCATCAAAATTTAAAATGTTAAAAAAATTTTTTTTTTAACTCTGGGGACTTAAAAGCATTATATTTCCAGTGACAACTCAATTTTGAAAAATTTGACACGATTCCTAATACTTCTAACTGGGTAAAAAAGAGATAGTAAAAATTGGCTACTCACTTAGTGTACCAAACTACAGTTACATTGTATATAAAAGACTAAATTTCGCAAGTTAATTACTTTGTTGGCAAAGGATTCTCCTCTAATAAATTATAGATGTGATTTTGGTAAGTCCTTAAAAGCTGCAGTCCATTTTAATTTGGGTTACACTTACTACCCTACGGTCTAATTTGAACAAAGATACAATCTTTTAAAACCAATTGAGTCTTATTACACTTGAGAATTCGTTTCACTATTAGCCACACAATGGTTTGTATTTTCCTGACCAGGCCTAGATTTTTCACAATTTATATTGCTCTACAGATCGATATTTTTCTTCAAATACGATTGGAATTTTTCCCATGACCTAAAGTTGCGGAAAAACACAATATTTTTTATTTTCGGTGTTTGTTGTACTATATACGCCAAGAAGTCTTAACACTCAAAATACTTTTTCTCACTCCAATTTACATAGTCTCTAGTTTATCGAACTCTAACGAATAACGCTTCTTTTTATTATAATTTATATGTTTAATTACACTAATTGTTCGATTCTTTTTTTTTTTTATATGTTGTTGCGAGAAACTAGATTTTGATTGCATTAACTCATGCGTAGATTTCCATCTTTATAGTAAGTACTCTCAAGTACTTACTTTGTAGACTGCACCGTACATAAAATTAAGGACAATGAATAGCTAAAAAAACTTCGGGTCAAAGAAAAGTTTTTTAACTGAATATGAATGAATTCTTTGGAGAAAATTTTATGGGTGTTTAATATCAATTTTATTTTGTCCCATTAGTATAATCGACCAGATACAAAATGGCGGACTGTCTTGCATTATCGCTTAATTCAGTTTTGCTTTCTTTTTCAACAATGGAATGAAATTACTGAATTTTTTTTCTTTATAGCTCACATTAATTATATAAATCTTTCTTTATAAAAAATGTTTATCAAAATTTGATAACTTATAAAATACCTATGGAGGGAAAATTAGTAAAAAAAAAAAAAAAATTCTAAACCTGGATTTTTCATAGAAATAATTATCTATAAATAATTAACCAATCACAGTACAGAAGAGAAGATGTGAAATTTGGGGGTGTATGTTAGACCAATCAGAAATTTAGAATTATCATGTTGATATCACGCCCACATTTTACAACTTCATTTCTATCTACACTGTAATTGGTTAATTATTAATAGCTAAATTATTTCTTTGAAAAAAAAAGAAGTTAAGAATCTTTTTGACTAATTTTCCCTCCGTATTTTTCCCTAGGTATTCTCTAAAATTATCATATAGTGCAGTAAAATGTTTCGTAAAAAAAAAAAATGAAAAAAATCAAGTTATTTCTATCATATTATTTGATGTTTTATACGAGGGTGGTTTGAAAAGTTCTCGGAATGTACTAGAAAGAAGTGTCTTACCTCGGTGGAACTGCTTTTATTTTTCAACATAGTCTCCCTGTAGGCTGATGCATTTGGTCCAGCGATGTTCCAATGCCTTTATCCCATCTTGAAAATGAGATTCCTCCAGGCCTGCAGAGTACCTCTCCAATTCGGCTGTCAGTTCTTCCGTTGTAGGAAATCTCCGTCCACCGAGGAAAATTTTCAGCTTGGGGAAGAGATGAAAGTCTGATGGTGCCAAATCAGGTGAATAAGGTGGATGTGGCAACAATTCGTACCTCAGTTCATGAAGTTTTGCCATGGCAATAACACTTGTGTGCGGGCGGGCGTTGTCCTGATGAAAGATGACTTTCTTCCTTGCCAAACCAGGCCTTTTTTCGCGTATCTTTTCCTGTAGTTGGTCTAGGAGGTTTGCATAGTATTGCCCCGTAATTGTTTGGCCAGTAGGAAGATAATCTATCAGCAGAATGCCTTTTGCATCCCAGAAAACTGAGGCCATGACCTTTCCGGCCGAACGTACTGCCTTTGCTTTCTTTGGTGGTGGTGACTCAGCATGTTTCCACTGCTTTGACTGCTGTTTTGTCTCTGGGGTATAGTAGTGGACCCAAGTTTCATCTGTAGTCACAAACCGGCGCAAAAAATCTTGTTGGTTGCGCTGAAAACGGGCCAGACTTTGTTCGGACATTTCCAATCTGGTGCGTTTATGGTCCAATGTCAAGAGCCGCGGCACCCATCTTGCCGATAATTTTTTCATTCCTAATTCTTCGGTTAAAATGTGATATACCCGTTCAGATGACATCCCTATAGCTTCAGCAATCTCTCGCACTTTCAGTCGACGATCCTCCATGACCATTTTATGCACTTTTGCGATAAATTCTGGGGTCGTAGCACTTTTTGGCCGTCCACTACGCGGATCATCATCTAAGCTCTCCCGACCAAATTTAAACTCGCTGGTCCACTTGGCAACAGTTGAATATGAAGGAGCAGAGTCCCCCAGTGTGTTCTGAAAGTCGGCATGAATTTCCTTTGCTTTCATACCTTTCTTTACAAAGTACTTAATCACTGCTCGAATCTCAGTTTTTTCCATTGTCACAAATCACTACGCGGGAACAACAACAAAGAGTCGTCACTACCACTCTCCTGCAGCAAGAGCACTGACGCGCCACGTGTTCACTCACATAGGATGTGTGATTATTGCGCGGGAACCTCGTTGCTCTAGCACTGACATCTAGCGGTGATTCCGAGAACTTTTCAAACCACCCTCGTATAATTAATGCAAGCTATAAAGAAAAAAATTCAGAATTTTCATTCCATTGTTGAAAAAGAAAGCAAAAGAGAATTGATTAGACAGAAACCAGGATACAATGTATGTCAGCCATTTTGTATTTGGCCGTTTATACTAATGGAATATAATGAATGTGTTAGATGGAGAGAATTGGTTTTGTTTGATGAGTTAAAGAAGAAGACTTGGTTAACACTGGTTAACTGATATATTTAATAAATAGACACAGACTGACTGGACTTTACAATGTATGATTGTTTAAGGTAGAGTGACAATGTATGAATCGTTAAGTATGAGAATGACACGTAGCGATTGGATGTACTCAACTGATTTCAACTGTGTTTTTAACTGTGTTTCATGGACTGTCCGTAGCTATATTTATATACAGCTTCTCCCACTCCAGTCCGGAGAGAGTGGTTGAACTTCTCTTGCTCTCTGGGGTTGCTGAGCTTCTCTTGCTGTTACATGGAAAAATCAAAATTAATGTTTCTTTTTGTTTTGATTTTTTTTGTTTTTTTAATTTAAGGCTCGCCAACATCTATGGGTATTGGCGCCCGGAGCCTTCTCAATGCACTCCCTGCCTCGGGACAGTGTACTCCGCTATATACAACACTGTCCAACCCAAAATTGATGTTAAACACCGGACAATAATTTCTTCAAAGAATTCACAATTTTCGTTTAAAAAAACCTGGCGTTTTTTGTAGCTATTCATTATATTGACCTTAATTTTATCTATGTGGCGCAGCCCACAAATTATTGAAAGTATCCTATAAAGATGGAAAACTCCGTTTCTCGCAACTACATAAAATTAGAAAACAAAACATCTGGCCCAAACATTTTCAGCTTTCCTAAATAAAAAAAAAATAGTAGGTGATTGTAATAAAATGATTGTTAATAATAACAATGAATAAAAAAAAGGAATATTAAATATAATTAAAATATATCGTCATATTACTCTGTAAAGGTAACAATGATAAATGTGATGGGGTGTTGGATTGTACGATCTATACAGATACATATATATGTCCAGTTGGGTGACCGAAAATCAATATTAGTAACTAGCAGGTAAGTGTCACAGATAACAGTGAATCTACTTGCCGCCACTCCTGTCAAAAAACCCTGCCGCTGCTCTACTAATAGTAGTATTGCGGCAGCGGACAATAGAAACCATCGGGTATATAAATATAACAAACGACCTTCCATACACCATGTATATCTGTCAAGTTCTCTTTTATTTTATTTTATATTAAGACAGGATAATTCCTATTTTCATTTCAATATTGGGATATTTCATTTTTCAAATTGTATTGTTTATTATCATATTTATTTAGAATTTTATCTGGACAATGGTGAAAAAGTTATAAAAACCCCCCAAAAAAATCAGCAGCTGTCAAAGGATTTATCTCGATACGTTTTATTTTTTTCTCTCTCTCTCTCTCTATTTCCTTTTTTCAGACTTTCCATCAGAACTAACGCTTAACAACTAACTAGCAACGCCCTTCTGAAACTTATCGGCTCGAATTATAGAATTTAAAAAAAATATCTACCTTCTCAGTCTCTACAATCTAAAACAATCATTCCTTAATGCCTAAATAATGTGTTACTTTTTACTGTGTGTTATATATTTATTATGACAATTTTTATTATTATTATTATTATTATTATTATTAATATTATTGGCATATACATATAAATAAATATGTAACAATTAAATAAGCTAGGAGGAAATATAAACAATGACGTGATAGTAATGAACGGTATTTATCCAGCGATAATTAGCATTAATTATCTAGAAGTTTGCGGAGCCAACAACGTCTCAATTGCCTTGCTGGATTGCCTGCAAGTTTGGTTGAGGAGTGGGTTTGGGCGAGAGGATTGGGATGAAAGGGGAAATTCTGCTGTGGAATTTGTTGTAATGGGACTTTGCTAAATCGTCTACAGAAGGAATCTATAGATCTATGTGGATTGTGTGGTTGAAAATGTAATGAAGAGCATATCGACTATGCGTCGGAGGATTTTGGTGTTTTATGGTTATCTAGAGTTCTAGTCCGTAAATCCAGGAGAGTGCGAATAATGAAGTGTAGAGTCGTCCATTATTCTATAGAGTGAATTTGAAGCGCTTATCAAGGAGTCTAATATGTAATCTGAAATGTTTGTTGAAGGAAGTCCGTTTAAGTCTAGTGTATGGGTCCCACGTTAGTCGCTTATCTATAACAATTTAATAATTCATTCGGGAAGGGATTAGCTCAATGGTAGCGTGTTGGACTTGCACGCGGAAGTCTCGTGTTCGAGGCCAGTTCTATCTCTTCGATTGTTTTTCTTTCTAGGTAGGCATCTCTACAGTTTCTCTGTTTGTAGCGAGACAACACTGTCCGGAAGCTGTACTGAGACATTGAGACACTGAGAAGGCTTCGGGCGCCAATAACACATAGATGTTCACGTGCCATAAATTATCATATTCTCTCTCGACACCTCAGCATTTTTGTTTTTCTCAAGCTTGACTCAAATTTTGTCCTTGGCGAAAGTAAAACAATATTAAGCACAAAAAAAACATACGTATATTTTGTTCCATGTTATACGAAGTAAGAATTATAATGAACTAATTAAAATTTTTAGAGAACTGTTCACAAACAAGTGTTTGCTAATAAGAGGATTGCTTATAATATGAAAAGATAAATCTTAACCAAAGTGCTGTGGCTTCCCAGTTATCAGAAAAGACAATATCCATATTACTTTCTGAGGAACCCAATAATAAGATTAAGTGCTGTGAACGTTGGATACCATTTTACTTTTTCTTTTTTCTTACTTTCTTTTACGTAAAAGATAAGTGGAAGTATTGAGATCATGTCAACATTTCAATATCGAGTTTTCTCATCGGAAATACCGTATTCTGAGTCAGAAAAAATGCTTTTTAGAAATTAGCGTGGATGTATGTGTATGTTTGGGACCTAGCATAACATAAAAAGAGAAAATAGCAAAAAATCCCGGTTAACGGGAAGTACCACTTTTTAGTGACTTTACTTTTATTTGAAACTTATTAACAGAAAAATTATATAAGAGGGTTTTTATGATGGTAGGAAGAGTTTATGCTTTCTTCTAAATTATCATTTCTGTTTATTATACGATTCTATCATCTATATAATATTAATAAGTATAAATATTTAACAAAATTCCAAGTTTAAGAAGAAAATCGGTTGACCGGAAAAGTGCTTTTTTACTGAATAGGTTTTTTGTTTCCGGTTAACTAAGACTTATTCCAAAATGACGCCAACGTATGTCATTAAACATAGTGTACAATTAACTTTATACATACCTTTGTGATCTATCACTTTTGTTTTAAATTTTTTTCAAGTAAAAATTGTGAATTTGAAGAGAATTCGTCAGTTATAACAAGGTAGACTTTTGTAAGAGCAATGCTGATGAACGTTTCTTATCAGTATTTTTACTTATTTTATTTATTCAATTATAGATATAATTATGATAGTTTTTTTTTTTATATATTAAGTGTTCATTGGAAATGCATACTTGTATTTCTAAAAGATTCCTAAATTTCAAATCAAAATCACGTGAATAACTTGAATCTTATATTCAATTTAAAAGTATCGAGCATTCAAAGTTCATGGTTCATGATATTTATAAGTTTGATAAGAAATCTAAAAATGTTAATTTTTTTTTTTTAATTATTGACTAAGTAAATTATTTTTATTTTAAGTAACTCAAGTGTTTTTTGAAAGATTCCATCCATTAATAAGTTATGTCAATACTGAATAATTCCATTTTAAAGTGCCCATCATTTATTATTTAATGGGCTTTATTATATTGTAAAAAAAATATATTTTATTATGTATTTCACAAATAGGACATTTCTAATAATTCCGTCAACGAATTTGCACATTATTTTCAAACGAATACTCAAATTAGTGCATATGATTTGCGTTTCTAGTCCACCTGCGTTTCTTCACCTAGTTCAAATTGAAACTTGTTAGGCTTCAAAGAATGCAAACTCTTGCTACTTTTTGGGACAGTTTTTGGTTATATTTCAGTTTCCCCACATAATGGTAGCAGAATATGTGCTAAATGATGAATAGACGAACTGATACTTTTATTTAAACATGGTTATATATGTACGATTTTACTATGTGAGTAGAGAAGTGTTTACAGAGGGTAGAATGTCCGAATGATGACTGATAATTTTTGGTAGAATGATGAATATAGAATGGTAGCGTTAGTTGATTCGAGTCCCCAGAAGAGTGTTATGGCTATTTAGAACTCTTGCTTGCCCTAATGGTAGATAGCTAGTAGTGTGGCAAGCTTTTGGTAAACCTTTTATGGTTAATCTTGAAACTTGTTAACTCGTCAAAATTGGTCCGGCGAATGCATGTACTCTTCACCGTTATCTGGTGACTAAAATGTTAAAGCTCCCCTGACTTTTATTCATGTTTTCTTACCGATATAACGCGCATTTGACATGCGCTTAGAAGCTCAGTTGTGGCGCCTTGATACTGTTGCTATTGGAACTATTGAATCAAGTTTTTTTGTGGAGAATTTGCTGGCGATTGCTTACTTACTTACTATTTGAGAACCTCTATTAGGAGAATGAAGCATAATATGTTCGATATATAAAGAAATATACCTTGGCATAGGGTCTTAACCGAGAATGAACATACCGTCATTAGATTATTATACTTATTGCATTTCTGAGAATTGACCGGAAATACAACAGGTCTCTCTCTCTTTTCTTAGAGAGCGCGAACAATATTAATATAAAACGAAAGCCCACAGAAAGTTCAATCGTTGTTTGAATGATAATAATGATTCTCGACCGTGTTATATTAATAATTGCAGAGGATCACGAGGAGCGGTCAATAAAATTTTAAAATTATCCGACGTTTCGACAAATTTATTGTCTTTACGAAATGATGTGATGATGTAGTCATCATTTTGTGGTGATGCAGTCATAATATAAGCAACTCTTTTTGTCAAGTTTTGTTCAGTATTTTTATTGTTTAATGTGTTGAATGAAATTTATGTATAACCCCGTTTAATCGTTTTTTTTTATTTTTATCCCTGAAGAAGACAATAAATTTGTCGAAACGTCGGATAATTTTAAAAAAGTCTAATTTTATTGACCATTCCTCGTGAACTTTTGCAATTAATTGTTATTTGCCCTCATTTGAGAATTTGAGTATATTTCGTATGTGTTCCCACAAGAAGATTTCTGAAGTTTATTAATAGATTTTTGGAATACACTACAAAGAAATTTAAGCTTATTCTATTTGCGGGATTATGGAGCTAACTGTGACATTAGCCTTCTCTGTAAGGTACCATTACTATAAAGTGTTCCAAACTTAACCTATTTAGTAATAAGGAATTTAAAAAGTATAGTCTTAATTTAAATTTCAAAAGACTTGTTCAGTTAGAAGTTGAGTATATAGCTATAGAGATAGCTATTCAAGTATTTTGTAATAAAAGAGAGTTTGAAATGTAAGAAATAGGCAGTAAGAGAGAGACGATTTCTGCAACTTATTAACAAACGTGTCTTAGAACAGAACTGATTAAGGTGTATTATAATACTATTCAGCCATTCAGGAACGACTCGATTGACTATGAATTTATTCGGATGTAAAGTTAAATTTTGAATGTCTTTTGTTGAATAGGAATTTGTATAAAGTGAATCAAATAATAGTGAATGAGAGTATACTGCAATTTACTTTAAAGTTGGTTTATAGTTATATTATCAGCCGCATCGGGCGTCACCACTGAGCATACAAGCGCACGTCAAATACGCATTACCAACCCTGTTACACCTTCTACAGTGTATTGGTGAATGAGCTTCAAGTTCGACAGTCAATCTGTCACTTAGAAGGTGCCTCTAACTGTAGGGTGAAAGTGAATAAAAGAGTTTAATATCAATTGCCAGATCAACTTTAAAGAATATAGATCAGTCGCCAAATCAACTTTGAGCAGTTAAAAAGTATCAAGTTCAACCTTGAATCGTATATCAATCTAGACCCACACTGGCTATTCAACCATTAGAACAAGTAAGAGTTCTAACTAGCCACAACTCTCTTAAGCGAATAATATAACAGCCAACGCTACACGATTCTACATGCATCATGCTATTAACAAACATCACGATTCGTTCTATCACTCTACCCTTTAAAAAATACTCTTCTCTCCTTTCCAAATAAATCGTAAAATATAATGATTGTGAGTATAGGGGTCAGTTTGTATGTTCTCATTTTATCATTCACTAATCATCAACCATCATCATTTTTATTATGT
Organism: Triatoma infestans; assembly: GCA_011037195.1. Lineage (NCBI taxonomy): Eukaryota > Metazoa > Arthropoda > Insecta > Hemiptera > Reduviidae > Triatoma > Triatoma infestans. Next base: position 10,614 of record JAAEAF010009841.1, read on the forward strand.
TTATATCTGCGTGATTAAGGAGCGAACGGGATTATTGACGAAGTTAATATACTATTAAAATAGTAAGTTATTCTAATAAATATAGTAAAGTTTGCCATTTATTTAACTTTAAGAGATTAGTAAAATCTGATTGGCTCATAGGTATTGCTCCTATGTGCATTATTATATCTGAGTGCAGTGGAGGTTAGGAAGCGCTTGACCTATATTCCGCCAGAAAGGATTCCTATTTGATTAAATTATTTAATCCGATCATTACAAATTCAAAGTGTACAGTTTAGAATGGTTTATGTATAAATTGAAATGATTTAAACTAAGTAGGGGATAGTGCTCAGGGGATTTGAACTACTAAGGTTTCTCTTTTTTCTAATTTTTCCATCTCTTTATTTAATAAGTATCTTTTAAAAAAACTGATAACAAGAAAAACTACGTTAAATCTCTGCGTAACAAAGTTGCTGAAGATCTAAGGCTTATTAATCGACGATTTTTTTGTGTGAGAGAGCTTTAGCATACCACATTTTTATCAATTGCCATTTTAGTTCAGTCTTTCGCTACTAATGTAGCTTCTTCCCAGTTTTTCTTAGTTATGCTAAGTCAATACGGTTTAAATTAATCTCTTACAAGGAAATACTCTAACTGAGGCTCTCACTTTTCTGGTTGTGTGTGTGTGTGTGTGTGTTTGTTTGAGAGATAGAGGCAGATATCACAAAAAAAAAATGCAAGAAATCAAACTTGATACCACTACCGGATCTAACAGGAAGGTTTCAATCAGAATCCGCCAATCGAAAGTGCGACTGGTGCCAATCATTAAGTTTCATTTTATTATTGTTTACATCACTAATTATAATCATTAATTTTTCCATGATATTATAAAATTTAGATAACTCTTTATTGGAAAAAATTCCAGACGAAATTCTCAACAAAAATATAAATATTAAAAAATAAAAAATTAAAAATTAAATTAGATAACATGAATTGAATATTGATTGTTGAAATATATTCTTGAATGTAGATGAAGTAAATCGTATAAAAATTCAATACCGTCATCAGGACGACCGCCCCTACATACATCATTCAGATTACTTGAAACACACACACGTCTTTGGAGGAAGCAATTTACTGTAATATAATATCATGTCAGCATTCTTCGACTTTCCTTTCTCTTCTTCAACACACGCTATTTGAAAATTTATAGTTTATACAGAAATGTATTTTTAGACACTTATTACACTTAAAATGCGTATTGGATCGAATCTAAATAATCAAATAAATATCACGGTTTTTTTAGGTTCCAAAATCCTAATTTAAATTTCAGTGAAGAAGGCGGTTGTCCTTTTTCTTGGATTACAATTGTAATAAATTGAATTTTGGTATGTAATGGGATCCGAAGAGAGGGATCTAAAGCAGAGAGAGAGAGAGGCACATACACACAAAAATTGAGAGTCTCACTCGCTACTTAGGCCAGACTTAGAGTGGGAGATTCTGTTTAAATACAGCTGCGTTAAATGACAGTCTTTCAACAGTTCATACAGCAGTCACAACGTGTCAACAACCTTTTTTTTTTTAATCACTCTAAATCTCTCACTATCATTAGATTTATTCGTGTAAAGTCCAGGCCACTTTGTGTTACACTTTCTCATTATACAGTGTTCATCATTATTTCCAGTTTATTATCTCATAAACCTAATTTCTCTTCTTCTCAAACCCACATTATATTGGTAGCAGCGTCTTCGAATCCCACGCTTTCTTCCAACTTCAGCATTTTCAAACCGAGCTCAGAAGAAGTGTAAGCCGTCATTTTTTTTTTGTCAATTTCATACATTTATATAAAAAAAATGGTAGTGAAAGATTTGGAGAAAGTAAAGAGAAAGGTTGTTGACGCGTTGTTACTGATGAAAGATTGTCGTCTCCTGTATGGCTAACGCAGCTGTATTTAAACAGTCTCCCACTCTAGTCTGGCCTAGATAATGAGTGAGACTCTCAATTTTTGTGTGTGGCTCTCTCTCCCTCTGCTTTAGATCCTTCTCTTCGGATCCTATTACATGAATCAGTTCTAAAGTGCTCTGTCTTGTGATTCTAGTGCACTGTTTTGTTGGATACTTGTTTTTTTGGCAGGTATAACTCCAATATAATTAAAAATCTGGAGGGAAACATTCTCGTAATTTCCCCTTACTCCAATTTATACAAATTAATTTAAAAACATTTCTTTAAAATTGCAGTATTAATATTTATATGTTTGGGACAAACATTTAGTTGGACTGGCCATAAAAAGCAAGGTGGCGATCTACAGGTGGAAGGGGTTAGACATATATGACACTGTGAGCTCCCTCTGTCTCAAGACCCCCATGTAGCGTCAGTCTTAAATTTAAAGAAGGTTTCTATCTAAGCACCAAACCATACTAAGTTTAAAGAAAATCCGCTGTAACCTTTATTCGAGAAAATTCTAAACATCTCAAAAACCTGTTCAATAAAATTGCACTTGAGGTGGTAAAACTATACAGGGTGTCCCCCAAGGTATATGGATAACAACTTTTTCTCGAAAACTAAGATAGCTAGAAAAAAAACTAAAAAATACGTGTCCCCGTACTTTTTTGTTAGAAAACCAAATTTAATTTGCAAATTTGTTTTGGGTGCTTCGAGAAGGAGATAACTTCATTTTTTCAAATGGGGAGGTGTGGTTTTTATTTAAGAAATAGATTCCTCTATTTTTTGTAAGAAAAATTAACTTGAACGGTTTTTTTTCTTTGAGCGATATTTTACAAGTTATGAATGAAAACATGATTCTTATAAGAAATTTAAAAATGATAATAATAACAGTTTTTTGATTGAATAAGAAGAAAAGTACTATTTTGTTATAACATTTTACTCCGTCATTGCTAAACAATGCTCTTCCTGCCATTGTACCCTTACTGCCAAGAGAAATAGGCATCTCTATGTGGAGCCAGTTCGAGCAAGATCTGTGATTAATGAGGAGTAAAATTTATAATAAAATAGTACTTTTCTTCTTATTCAATCAAAAAACCGTTATAATATCATTTTGAAATTTCTTATAGAAATCATGTTTTCATTCATAACTTGTAAAATATCGCTCAAAGAAAAAAAACCGTTCAAGTAAATTTTTCTTACAAGAAATAGAGGAATCTATTTCTTAAATAAAAAACCACACCTCCCTATTTGAAAAATTGAAGTTGGTGCTTGTATCTCGCTTCTGGAAGTACCAAAAAAAAAAATTTTCAAATTAAATTTGGATTTCTAACAAAAAAACTACGAGGACACGTATTTTTTTTAGTTTTTTTTTCTAGCTATCTTAGTTTCCGAGAAAAAGTCGTTATCCATATACCTTGGGACACCCTGTATATATATTATTCTGGATTGGTATTTTAGACAAAAGCATAAAGCTATTGATCCCCTAGAAAACTCAGAATACAATTTTCCCCACAAAATTTTCAAATAAAAGTGATTGGTATTTATGTGTATCTGATTGGTATGAAATGTTTACCTGAAGCCTTTGGTTAATGGTTTATTATACCATTGCTAATGCATTAAGTTCCCCGTAATCTCCTAAAAAATACTGAAAATTAGCATGTGCTAAATTGCAAAATTTTAGACTACTAAGGCTGATGTAAATTAGATAAAGACGTAGTTAAAGATAGAGTAAAGATTCTTTATAGTAAGATAAAATAACGTTGGGAGCTTAAACGGTTAGCTATGATGCGGAAGTAGCTAATGTAATATATATGAGAGGGCAGCGGATGAGCTCTTATCTGATAACAATGAGCTTTTAGTAGTGAAATTAGACAACCATAGAGCCTAAACATATTATAGATGTGCATAAAGAAGAACTCTTGTTTGTTAGTACTACCGGACAGTAGGAGTGATCTAATCAAGAGTGTATGGAGAAGATGAGTGGGATCTGACCATGGATATTACCGAGTAAGACTTCTAAGACCGTAAAATTCGAAATGCCATTTTGTGATTTAGATCCTTTATATCTATCTCCTTATGGTTTATAAATGTAAAATGAATTTAATTATGAAGATAATTTTTTTACCATTATTTTGGTAATAAGTTGGTGTAATCATTATAGCCTGTTCGCATTTTGATCTTTGACCTGGGTACAAAAAGAACTTGTAAAAAGAAGAAAATGCTGACATAAAGACAATATTGAGAAGCTTATTGCTATGGTTACCATGGTATTATATTGTATTTGGCAACTACGTGATGATAATAGCAACAAATTTTATATATATATCCCTTTCATCCTAGTTTTGATTAACTTCTTCAAAAACTTTGTAATGTTCTACAATATTTTTAAGAAAATAAAAAAAAATAAAAAGCGATATCTATTTATTAAAAATGAATTATCTACCTGAAAACATCTCTTTTACTATATTAAAAAATATTGTTAAATTATAACTTATTCAGCAGAATTATTTTCCATGATAGCTTAATTTTGCTGTGATCATCGATCGGGTTTCCAGGTATTCGCCTCTCATCCAAGATGTCTTGATAAACAGTTTCATAACCACAGACTTGCACAGAGCAAAAATCAGTTTGTACACCTGTTTTTCAAATTTCAAAATGAAGCAGAATATCATGGAAAATAACACTGATGCTTTCCAGCTCTGTGAATCCAACCACAGCAATGGTAACTTATTCTCATGATGACTGGTTCCCTCAGATAGAATACAGCATAGTTTTATTGTTATGAGTGTGTAATGTTTTGGTGTGATGATGTGTATTGTTAGTAAGTAGCACGAGCGGTTTCGTATTAGGGCTTGTAAGTATGTAAGTATAAAAGTAATAAGAATAATTAAGAAGTCGTCACCACTGTTAACAATTAATATATTCTGTTAAAATAATAACTACAACTTATTTGATATTATAAACTTATTTAATTTATTGTGAAACTGGCACAGATATTTAGAGAGCGATTCCTGAAGTAGTGTTCCGATGTTTCCACCTTGATATTTAGAACAAGTCTTTCTTTAAAGGAATCTCTTCTCTTTGTTCCTTCAATTCCTCCCCTGTGAGAAGAAGGGGTAGTACAATGCCATAATTGTTCTTAAATTTTTCCAGTAACTGTTTCCATATACCTGGTTTGTCCTTTTGCAAGGGAATGTCACATATCTAGATATTTTTGATTTATTTATGAATTAATATATTTCTAAGTTTCTTGCATCCATCACAAGTGCAATAAAATATTAAGAAAGTAAAATCATTTATTAAGATAGCAATAAAAAAAATTTTTTATTTATTTATTTGTGTTTCATTTATTTTAATATTAATACTTATTTGTGAATTAGAGAGATGGTTTCAGAATTATGTTATTGTGTGTTTTGTGATGTAATGTATCTTTGTGTAATATCCACAGCATAAATCAAAGACAAAAACTTAGCTAAGTTCAAACTTTTGGTTTTTTTTAAAGATGTCCTTTTGAAGGATTCGGTCCAGGGACCTAGACCTTTTTTTTTTTAATAGTTGGCTCTGCTTTAAATCTCAAAATAAGGGGAAGGAAATAGCTAAGTGGTTAGCGTACTGGACTCCCACGCTGAGGACCCGGGTTCGAGTCTAGCTATGCTACCCTAGCTATGCTATGTTATGAATGGTGTAATTGTAAATAATTGCAATTATTGCAATGTTGTTACAACAAACGATTTCTCACACTCATGGAATTTTGTGAGACTAAAGAACATGCCCCCCCTCCCACACACACACATTCACACACAAAATGAATTCGACCTGAAAGGCCAATAGCAGCCACGTATTATAACTCTAACCTTCCACATTCTTAGAACCCTGATGTGAATCGAAACCATGGATGCATGGTAATTAGGAACTATGGATGTTTGCTGGAAACCTGAATTAAGAGGAATTTAAAACATATATATTTGGAATTCGATGAAGTTATAGTTTGAAAACTGTAGAAAGTATGGGGAAAAAAAAAGTACTTGTGATGAAATATAGATTTAACCCATCATGATGTAGTAGAGTACGATTGAGAAAATGGTTCCCAGCCATTCAGGGGATCTCGAAATATAAATATATCAATTTTTGCAATTTATATGCAGATGTATATATCATAAATGTATCACACTTTTCAAAACCATATAACAAAGCGGTTTTGTTGTGTAGAGCAAATAAGTAGTGATATTTTCAACGAAAAACCTTTATCTGTCTTCATTTATGATATCTATTCTTCAGTTTCAATATTTTTCAGATAAATAAAAAATAAATAAATAAAAAAAAAAAAGTCTGCTGTGAAACACTCACAAACCTTCAATCCTTGCAATTAGGTGATACAATTTGACGGACAAACAAATGTTTTGGTTGGGCTTGCAATAAAAAAGTAATAGGGGTTGTACTTATAAACCTTGTAGTATCATTGTTGTGCGGTAGCTACTCCACCAATAAAGCTTGTAGCGGCAGTTTTATACTTAAACCCAAGTGTCAGGTTCCTCTCAGAAAAACACCCTAAAATCTTATTTCTTTTTAGAAAATATTTCAGATAAAATCTGTGTCTTCAATCAAAATTACTAAAAGAAACTTAAAAGACCTACTGTACAATCGTTAAACTCTGGTTAACCGATTTACTTCAAATTCAGTACTCAAATTATGTCCAGTATTGTACAGAATTATAGAACACCGATTTATACTGAAATTATTTAAAGAATACATTGTAGAAATTCGGGGAAAAAAACACTAAAACAAAGGAAAACAGTTAAATTATATCTATTATTGATGAAATTTGACCGTTATCTTTTTTTTGTCAGAAATGTCAGAAACGGTGGAGTGATAACGGAAAACACCAAATACGAGCGATTCATTCTGTGAAATATTGTATCGACATACACTTAATCGAAAATGTGACGCTTTAAATGAAAGTTTTTAAAATTGTGATTGAAAAATGTTATAATTATTTATACCAAATTTAATTAAATTCGCCAATATTTTTATGTGGAGAAAATAGCAAAAAAATTGATAAATCTGTTCAGTAAAATAGCACTTCCGGTTTGTACTAATTTACTGAAAACACGGAATTTTGGTCATCAATTTATTTCTTAATTAATTTTGTCTAGATAATAAGATTTGTATAATCAGATGTATCTCTTAGTTGGCTGATCGGCCAAGGGGGTATCATAAGAAAAACACTAAAAAGTTTTTTTTTAAGTGTATTTTATTTATGGCCCGACGTTTCGACAAACATTGTTTGTCTTCTTCAGGGGCTCTCTAGAATCGGAAAAATTTGTATGCTCTAATAATTACTAACATGTTCAATTATGACGGTGGGCTATGAGTGTACTACCCAGGAGTGACTAGACACCCAACCGTATTATCAGATTGACTTTGCTAAACGATTTTTTTTTTTTTTTTTTTTTTTGTTGAGCTATGCTGTTCACATACATACATACATACATATACACACACGCGTGCGCGGGCCATTTTCTAAAAACCACTTCTTTTTTTTTTTTGACTCAGGGCACTTCAAAACGGATATTTCCGGTGAAAACTTGATATCGACAATTTGACAAGATTACAATACTTCTTCTTACTCTAGGAGTATGGCGCGGTGGTATGGTGGCCTAAGACGGAACAGGAGGCAGCCAAGAGATGCCTCAGTGGAGTACAGAGGCTGGGGTGCCTCCTCATTACGGGCGCCTTTAGAAGTGCTCCGACATCTGCGCTGGAGATGCTGCTGGGCTTGGCACCGCTGCACTTGTTAGTGCAAGCGGAGGCGAGGGCCAGTGCACATAGATTGCGCAAAAATGGTCTTTGGAGGCAGTGCGGCTCCTTAGCCAAACATTTGGACATATTGCTAAAGGTTAACCCAGGCCCTGTGACAGACATGGCCCAGGATAGCATGTGTCCAACATACAACTTCGAGGTTCCATTTCGGGTGTTCCTAGGTTCTAGGGCGGAATGGTCCAAGGGGTGGAAAAAACTCTATCGGACAGGGCCTCTGTGGTTTACAGATGGCTCTAGGATGGAGTGCGGGACTGGAGCGGGAGTGTATGGAATGGGCCCAGAGGTATATATTGAGAGGCCGCTGGGCAGGTATTCCACTATATTCCAGGCTGAAGTGTTTGCTATTAAGGTCTGTGCCGAGGAGAACCTGCGTAGAGCCCCAAGGGGCAAGGTCATACGCATTTGCTCGGACAGCCAGGCTGCACTGAAAGCCTTAGAAGCTCACAGAACTACCTCATCCCTGGTTAAGGAATGTCGAGAGGCATTGTCGAGACTCTCCAGGCACAACAAGGTGCAGCTGTTGTGGGTGCCTGGTCATTGAGGGTAATGAGACAGCTGATCAACTGGCCAGGAACGGGGCTAACACTCCGTTCATTGGTCCAGAGCCGGTCCTGGGAATAACTGGCGGAGCAATTCGTGCAGCGATTAGAGAATAGGGTCGCAGTAAGCATGAAGAGCTCTGGAGGAGGAGCCCGGGTGCTATACACAGTAAAAGGATGATGCCAGGACTGTGTAAACGAAGAACCCGAATGACCCTTGGTCTGAGTAGGAGCCAGATTTCTCTGGTGACGGGACTGTTTACGGGTCATGGCAGGTTCAGGAAACATCTGTACAAGGTAGGACTCATCCGAGCGGAACCCTTGTGCAGACTATGTCAGGAAGAGGAGGAAACGGCCTCCCACCTGTTGTTCGATTGCGTAGCAATAATCAGATTGAGGTATGAAACCTTCGGTACTTTGCGACCTGAGGAGATAGTAGCTCAAAACGACCTGGTGATGAAGGCCCTGAAACTCCTTAAGGAGGGAGGGTTTGTTTACTAGGAACCATCGGGGGTGGCACAGTAAGCCTCTGTTGGCTGCAGTGCCGGGACATGGCCCACCCGAGATAGGATAATAATAATAATAATACTCTAGGAGTAAGAGAAATTAAAAAATAATGAAAAAGAAAAAAAAAGATTGCCACTGCGTTAGCTGTTGAATTCAAAATAAATATTAGGTTCAAATATGTTTCATTATCAAATTCTTATTGAACTCTTAATAAGTAAATTTTATATTTTAAAAAATACTTTTTTTTTTTCTTTGTTTTTTA
>JAAEAF010009841.1:19684-35006 GCA_011037195.1 Triatoma infestans
ACAAAAAAAATACCATAACGCTACTTAAATACAGTGATTTTTTTTTTAAGTGATTTATAATATGAGGCTATTTGTCAAAAACAAGTTTGTTTACTGAATTGATTCAATGACATAATTTATTATTATTATTATTATTATTATTATTATTATTATGTAATGCGTGTGTATTTATTAACCAGTTTTAAACATTTAACTACATTAGATAATATTTAACATTATTTCTATTATTCTCATTCATTGTTTTTAATGATAGTCCTGTATCTATTTTTACGCACTCATAAATTCTATTTGAGGAAAATATTATTGTGTTCTTGTCAAATATTCGGGGTTGAGTTTTCGTTGGAAAAATGTGTATTTTTTCAGGTCTTTCAAGGACAAAGAAAATGTATTTTTTTTTACTTTCTCTTACTCCTAGTAAGAGGAAGTATTGTAATCGTGTCAAATTTTCGATATCGAGTTTTCAACGGAAATATCCGTTTTGAGGTCCCCTGAGTCCAAAAAAGTGGTTTTTAGCAAATGGTCTGTGTGTGTGTGTGTGTGTGTATGTATGTATGTATGTATGAATGTGAACAGCATAGCTCAAAAACGAAAAATCGTAGAAAGTTGAAATTTGATATTCCGTTTAGAGGTCACCATGGGATCTGACTGTACGTTATCTGTAAAAATTCCTCAACCGGAAGTACCACTTTACTAGTTGGATTTTTTACTTTTTTGCGATTTCTCAAAAATGGCTCCGACGATTTTCTTTAAACTTTAAACATCAACCACACATACAAAGAGCTACAACTTTTATTAGAAACATTTCTCCGGGAAAATGCATTGAAGGGCACTTTTGGGGGAGGGGTGGGGTTAGGTTTCCATCTAAAGTGCTATTTCAGTTTATTAGACAATTCTGCCATCTGAATAATGTTAATTAGAATTAAATATGTTGTTGAAATTCCGAGTTTGAAAAAAATCGGATAACCGGAAGTGCGTTTACTTTACCACGTTACTAAATGATTTATTCACTTTTTCGCAATTTTCTCAAAAATGGCTCTGACGATTTTTTTGAAACTTCGTATATAAACTAAACATGCAAAGATCTACAACTTTTATCTAAAACATTTCTCTGGGAAATTTCTTTTAAGAGCACTTTTAGGGGAGGGTGGGGTTAGATTTTCATCAAAGTGCTATCCTAGTTCATTATACAATTCTATCATCCAAACATAATTAGTTAGAAATAAATAGATGGCTGAAATTCCGAGTTTCAAGAAAATTAGTAAACCTGAAGTGCGCTTTTACTGAACAGTTTTTTCAGTTTTCGACGAATTTCATTAAATTTGGTACACAAACTATAAAATTTGTCAATTATCATTTTGAGAACTGGAGTAAGAGAAAGTTGTGTGAGTGTTTCACACCAGATTTTTTTAGCAAATTGTTCTGCACGTGTGCATCCAGTGAAAGATCAAATTTCGTTAATTAGATATTGTCGCAATACTTCCTTTTGCTAGGAATAAGAGAAAGTAAAAAAGATATTGTTTGGTATTTCATCCGTCGTAGCATGGATATTCCTTTTGTTTCTAACCGGTTTCGGTATTTAAATCCATCGTCAGAGCAAATACACCAAGTTCGTGTGTAGAGTTCATTTCAACGTAATGTTTCTGTTACACTCACACTTGTTGGCTTATTGGTTGTATATTATATGCTGTAGCTTATAAGGTTATGTTACTCTGTGTGTGTGTGTGTGTGTGTGTGTGTGTTTTTAATGACAAAATAGAATTATTATAAATTATGATTAAATATTAGAAAATAGTGCATAATAAAAAAAATAGTATGTTTTGAAGAATATAACCAAAGTATTCTTCAAAACATGCTATTTATTATACACTATTTTCTAATGTCTAATCATAATTTATAATAAATACATTTTGTCATTAAACACATAGACATAGTAACATAACCTTTATTATAACCTCCCGCACATATATAAAACCAACAAATGTGAGTGTAACAGAAACATTACGTTTAAAGTGAACTCTCTACATGAACTTTGTGAAATTTTGCTCTCAGACGATGGATGAAATTTCCGAACCGGTCAGGAACAATATAAAATATGCATGCTACGACGGATAAAATACCAGATTATTATCCAGCATTGCGGCGTACCCATCCTCATATTTCAATAAAATAAAATATATTTATATTGTTATGGTTGGTTCTGTAGAGCTGGGGAAAGAGTTATTTATTTACATAATTAAATTTTAGATATAATAAAGTTTTTTATTTTTTTAATTTTTACATTTATAAGTCACAGTCTGACTAGTGATGGATACATTTTCAAATTAAAAAAATGAAAATTAAGCAACTGTACAACAAGAAGAATTCAATGGCAATTTTTGTGTTACTGTCTCCCTTGGGCATTGCAATGGAGCAACTTAAAATATATATACTCACTTATTTAACTATTTTTATACAATATTGTTTTTTTTTTTTTCTTCCATTTTTGCAACTTGAAACTTCATACCACCGAAGCCTCTACTAAGTAAGAGAAAGTTTTCTCTGGTCTGACTAAAAATTTTTTTTGCAGATACATTGCCTTATTTTCTTTTTAAATAAAGTTTTTTTTTTTAGGTCTTGTATCGTTAATATAATCTCTGCTGAATTTTTATTATTTTCTCTTACTTTGCGACTGTGTCAAATATTCCATATCGAGTTTTTACCAGAAATATCATGAACGAAACCATACACATTTTGGAATACCATGAATACCAAAAAAAATTGTTTAGAAACTGGACTTAGTGAGAGAAGGGTATGTGGTCAGCAAACTTTTAAAAAGAAAGGGAAAATCACAGAAAGTTCAAAACTTGATATTTCGTTTTAAATTCTATTCTATTCTAAGGCCCCCGGCTTTTATGGTTTTAGACAAAAATCGATCTTCCAGAATTATCTAGAATAGATTTTATGTTTTTTTTTTAAGCACTAATAACCTCGAGGGGACTAGGGCGGGAGTTGTTAGTCCAAGAATCAAGCACTCGGAACCCATGGGGTAATTTTCCCAGTATCTTCCCGTGCGCAGATATACGCTATTGGAAGATGCGTACAATTTAACCTCGATAGGAAGGGGATAAAGGAACTGGGGGATTGTAATCCTTTCCAATAGTCAAGCAGCTATTAGAGCATTGAGTGCATCGATTATCAGCTCTAAAATGGTCTGGCAATGCCTAGGTGAACAATTACCTAGGCAGGAGGAACAAAGTTGCCCTGTGGTGCATATTGGTGGCATTGAAGGGAATGAGATGGCCGACTTAAGCGCTAGGACTTTCCTGGCCAAGTTGGGCCGGAATTTTTTTTTGTGAGGGTCAGCGACCAGTTTCTGTTGCAAGAACATAGGAAGGAGGAGGAGACGAGGAGATCTCAACTCTGGTACTCTCTTGGCTAAGATCTACTTGAGAAATTATAATAGATCGGAGGCCTGCATCGGATTGAGCATGAACAAGCTCCGCGTTCTTATGGGTTTCCCTCACGGGGCATTGCCGACTTAGAGGGTACCTGGTGAAGGCCGGGGCTTGGAAAGTGACAGCTCATGCAGATTCTGTGGGGGAGCTGGAGGAAACTCCTACTACATCTTCTAACAGACTGCGAGGCTGCCACTCAGAGAAGATTCAAGAACCTGAGTAGCTACCAGGCGGAAGAGGGGGATATACCCTCTCTAGAGCCCGTCAGGGTATTTGGATTCCTCAGGGATCTCAACCTGATGGAGGTTTTGTAGAACGGATGTTCGGAGAAGGATACCTGTTTGGGCTGTGGGCAATATCACCTAGGGGGAATAGCACAATAGATCGAAATGAGTCGTAGTGCTTTGCCCCCCCTTCAAAAAAAAAAAAAACTGATGATTTTCTCCAAATTAAGGATACGATCTATCCTTATAACAATTAAATTAGAAACATTTTTCAGTGAAATTCATTGTAAGAGAGTTTTGGGGGGGGAACGGTGACAAGAGGCTTTCTCTAGTAGAGCTATTCTACACTATCCTATAATCCTATCATCTACATAGTATTAACAGGAATTAAATCTGTTTTCCAAAATTCGAAGAATTCCATGGCTTCGAAGAAAATCGCCGAACTGAGAATGTGATTTTTAATTAGCGATTTTTTTTTTTTTTTTCTTTTCTTCGGCGATTTTCTTGATAAGATACCAAAGAGGTTTTGTGGAACTTTTGGTATGCTTAATTAAACTTTGTAATGACATATCAATTTTATTTCATTTTTTCGAATAAGTAGATTTCAGGAGGTTTGGGGGGGGGGACTTGCAATGCAATTCAAGTTTCATTTTCTTGCGAGTTTCGTTTTTGTTATATTTTGTTATTAATAAAAATACTCATGCAGTTCTTTCGTTAAAAAAACACTTTTTTTCGTATTCAGGGAGTCCGCAAAACACGTATGTATTTCTGGTGAAACTCAATTTCAAAAATTTGATACGATCAGAATATATTGAAAGAAAAAAATCTGGTGTGAAACACTCACACAACTTTCTCTTACTCCTGTTCTCAAAATTATAATTGACAAATTTTATAGTTAGTGTACCCAAATTTAACGAAATTCGTCGAAAACTGAAAAAAAACTGTTCAGTAAAACTTGGAATTTTTATTAAATACTTTTAATTTTGGCCATTTATTTATTTCTAATTAATTTTGTTTGATTAAAAATTGTATAATCAACTATGATAATTTTTAGAGAAAAGCTAAACCCACCCCTCCCCTAAAAGTGCCCTTAAATGAATTTTCCGAGAGAAATATTTAAATAAAAGATGTAGATCTTTGCATTTTTAATTTATATACAAAGTTTCAAGAAAATCGGGCAGCCATTTTTTTAGAAAAGCGCGAAAAACTGAAAAAATCATTTAGTAAAGTGGTAAAGTAAACGCACTTCCGGTTATCCGATTTTTTTGAAACTCGGAATTTCAACAACATATTAATTCTAATTAACATTATTTAGATGACAGATTTGTCTAATAAACTGAAATAGCACTTTAGATGGAAACCTAACCCACCCCCCTCCCCTCCAACGTGCCCTTTAATGAATTTCCCAGAGAAATGTTTCAAATAAAAGTTGTAGTTCTATTGCATGTGTAGTTGATATATAATGTTTCATGAAAATCGTTGCAGCCATTTTTGCGAAAATCGCAAAACAAAGTGAAAAACCAACTAGTAAAGTGGTTGAGAATTGTGACAGATAATGGTACTGTCAGATCCTATGGTGATACCTAAACGTAATATCAAGTTTCAAACTTTCTACGGGTTTTTCATTTTTGAGCTATGTTGTTTACATACATATATACATACATACATACATACATACATACACAGACCATTTGCTAAAAACCACTTTTTTGGACTCAAGGGACCTCAAAACGGATATTTCCGGTGAAAACTCGATATTGAAATTTTGACACGATTACAAGACTTCAAATTTTATTAACTTTTAACTTTAATAATTTAATATTAAATTTAAAAAAAAAAAAAAATTATTGATTTGGAATATAATATTTTATTTTATATTTTAACAATTTAATAACTAGTTATTATATAGGAGCGAGAAATTTATTGAACATAATTGACTTGCCATTGACCCTAAATTGACTTCTTTGATTTAGTAGTAAATGATTATTGACATATCTTTTGAATTCATAGTTTTCTTATATTCAAAACTTAAATATTTATTATTTGTAACTGTTATTTTTATTCGTATGAATGACTATTGTGAGTACTTTATTAACCTGCCAGAAGGTAAACTGATACAATTTCATTGCTTCCCCCCCCAAACCTATAAATAATGTTTCTGGGAACAAATTTTAAGCACTAATGTTAGAACCCTGAAATACCATGGAACCCAATGATGTCCTTATGGGAAAAAAAAAAATTAAAACAACCGTTCAGTAAAATCGCTTTCCGATACATTTTTTCAAACCCTGCATTTTTCCAATATATTTAAAATTTTAAATAACATTATATAGATGATAGAATTGTATAATAAATTAAAATGGTCATGTAGAGATAAAACATAATCTTTATTGCTCCCCCAAAAACCCCCTTAAATGAATAAATTTCCTCAGAGAAAAGTTCTCAGAATAAAAGTCATAGACTCGCATATTATTTGTAGTTTTAAATTATAAGGGTCAAAAAACAAACAAAATTGTTGGAGCCATTTCTCTGAAATTAACCGAAATCTGCCAAAACCATTCAATAAAGTGATCATTCCGATTGACAAAATTTTGACAGATAACTTTCTGCTGGATTCCATGTTGTTGTTAACATATTTTCTAATAAACCATTTCTTCAGACTCAGTGTACCTCAAAACGTATATTGCCGGTGAAAACTTATCGAAAATTTGACACGATTGCAATACTTACAGCAATAAGAGAAAGTAAAAAGTTTAATTTGGTTGAAAAAAAAAAAAAGTCTGGTATGAAACACTTACACAATTTTCTCTTACACCAGTTCTCTCATAATTATAATTGACAAATTTTATAGTATGTGTACCAAATTTAATGAAATTCGTTGAAAACTAGAAAGAAACTGTTCAGAAAAAGCGCACTTCCGGTTTACTAATTTCCTTCCTTGAAAATCAGAATAATCAACTACGATAGCATTTTAGAGAAAAACGTAACCCCACCCCCACCCTATAAAAGTGCCCTTAAATGAATTTTCCCGGAGAAATGTTTTAAATAAAAGTTGTAGCTCTTGTAATATGTAAATTTGATATACCAAGTTATAACGAAAATCGTCGGAGCCATGGTTTTACGAAATTGCGAAAAGTAAAAAAATCAATTAGTACAGTGTAATGTAAACAAACTTCCGGTTATCCGATTTTTTTCACACTCGGAATTACAACAACATATTCAATTCTAATTAACATTATTTAGATGACAGAATTGTCTAATAACCTGAAAAACCACTTTAGATGGAAAGCTATCCCCATCCCCTCCCCCATAACTGCCCTTAAATGAATTTTCCCAGATAAATGTTTCAAATAAAAGTTGTAGCTCTTTGTATATGTAGTTGATATACCAAGTTTAAAGGAAATCGTCGGAGCCATTTTTAAGAAAATTGCGAAAAAGTGAAAAAAATCAATTTAGTAAAGTGGTAATGTAAACAAACTTCCGGTTATCCGATTTTTTTCACACTCGGAATTACAGCAACATATTCAATTCTAATTAACATTATTTAGATGACAGAATTGTCTAATAACCTGAAAAACCACTTTAGATGAAAAGCTATCCCCATAACTGCCCTTAAATGAATTTTCCCTGATAAATGTTTCAAATAAAAGTTATAGCTCTTTGTATATGTAGTTGATATACCAAGTTTAAAGAAAATCATCGGAGCCATTTTGGAGAAAAACGCAAAAAAAAAAAAAAAAAAAAAAAAAACTAGTGAAATGGTACTTTCGGTTGAGGAATTTTTACAGCTAACGTACTGTCTGATCCCATGGATATTACCCATACGGAATATCAAGTTTGAACTTTCTACGATTTTTCGTTTTTGAGCTATGCTGTTCACATACACAATACACACCACACACACACACACACACATACACACACACACACACACACACACAGAACGGCAAGGACGTGGTAGGGATAAATGGATCACTGCTTGACAAGCCCCTAAATTTCAAAATGTGGCAACATCCAGCTAATTTCCCTATACTGAATATTGATGGAGAGGGCCCCTTCGATATGGAGGTATTTACGGATGGGAGCAAAGATGCGGAGAACGTTGGTTGCGCTTTCGTTGTGTTTGAGAATGGCAGAGTGATTGCTGAACAGAAGTATAGGCTTGACCCACACTGCTCCAACAATCAAGCGGAACAGCTGGCGATCGCGAAAGCTTTGGAATGGCTAGGAGAAAACGGATGTGCAGGGAGAAAGGTTAAAATCTTTACTGACAGCCGTGTTACCTTGGACACAATGGGGAATGCTAACATTCACCTCCCACTCACAGAAAAAACCAGACTCACCCTACTAAGGCTTCAGCAGCATTTCTCCATCTCCTTCTCTGGGTGAGGGCTCATGTCGGGATAGAGGGCAACGAGCACGCCGACAAGCTGGCTAAGGATGCCTCTAAAGACAAAAACATTCCCATTAGTTACTGCAAATTTCCCTTAACTGCTGTTAAACGATGGATTGAACAGCGGAGCATAGAAAAATGGGAGGAGCTATGGAGTGACTCACTGACTGGCAAACTGACAAAGGAGTTCTTCCCATCAACCTTGATGAGACTAAAAATGGAGCACTTTAAAATCAACTACAGACTGACTCAAATTGTCTCGGGGCATGGAAAAATAGCTGCATATCTCCATAGATTTAACATCACTCCGAGTCCTGTCTGTTCCTGCGACCTCGTCTCATCCCAAAGTGTTGACCATCTCCTCTGGGAATGTAATAGCGTAATGCAAGCGAGACAACATTTCCTGCAACATGTGGTCACGCAGGGTGTACATTGGCCTCCAACTAAATCAACGCTACTCCAGCCGGAATTCATCTTGGAATTTAATAAATTTGTAAAGGCTATTTTCAGTTTTTTGGACAGCTAATTCTGTTCATTAACGGAATAATATAAATAACTGCCAGATCAATATACATATGAATCTTAATAAAAAATAAATAAAATAATAGTTAAAAAAAAAAAACAATAAAAAAATAAAATAAAAAAAAATTAAATAGAAATATAAATAAAATTATAAATAAAAAATATACAAATTAAAAATAAAAATTAATTGTATACAATATATTTATATCTTTGATGATATTGAGATTTCATAATATGTTGTGGTGGTTGGTTCCGCAGAGCTGGAAGCATCAGAGACATTTTCCGTGATAGCCTGCTTCGTTTTGATGACCACAAAACGAAGCAGGCTACCACGGAAAATGTCTCTGATATTCATAATAAATTGTACAAATGTGTCCATCAACTAACGTTACTTTTTTATATTAAACAATTAAGTCCTAAACAGTTATTGATTTGTATATGATTGCATGTAATACTTTAGTGGAGCATGCTGATAAATATAGATTTAAAAAAAAAACAACACACACACCATTTACACATCTACTTTTTTGGACTCATAGGGACCTCAATACGGATATATTCCGGTGAAAACTCAATATTGAAAATTTTGACAGATTATAATACTTCCTCTTACTAGGAGTAAGAGAAAGTAAAAAAACAGAAAGTTATGATTTGATTAAAATATTTTTCTGCCTGTCGGTTATACATTAAAGGAAAGCCTAAAATGGATTATCCCAAGAAAAATGTTTCAAATATAAGGTACAGGTCCGTTAAAAAATATATGTATATATTACGTAGTCACTCTGAAAAATCACATTCCCCCATATACGATTTCAAAAGGAGAAACTTTATGTCGAACATTTGGCTCAATACATAAATAAAATTTCAAATTTGGATTTCCTGTTGCCTTTTTTTTTTTTTTTTACGTTTTTGAACTATGCTGTACACATACAGGTGCGCACATACTGGTGCGCACAAACATACACACATATTCTCATGAAAGAGGAGAGAGTGCGAATGAAGGTGGCCAAATAAAATAAATATCAGTCGTTATCGTATTAATCTCATTTTCAAATTTATTTCTCCCTCGATTTGGTGACATTTCTAATGAAAACTAAGTTTCAAAAATACAAACTATTTCATTACGTCTTCTTGCGGACGTAATATGTTGTAATAAATAATGATATTATGATTTTTAAAGTAGTATAAGTTATGCATTAGTCATTCTAATACAAATAAAAAGACACACCTAGGATTCATTAAATCTATATTTTTCAAAGTAATAATAATAGTCAATGAGTTCGGCAAATATAATTATTAAGAAGACAGCTTGTCAGTTTGTTAATAGCGGCCTCTACACGGTCAATAATATTGACAATACTTTAGAGTATTGACAATAATATTGACCATGTAAGGTGAAAAAATTGTATTGATGGTCGGTATTGACAAGAGTATTGATGAAATTCAGATTTTCTGATTTTCGTGTATCAATACTGAGAATTGGAGGGGATATTGACAATATTATTGACCGTGTAGGGGCGGCGCCAATATTTCCATCAATACTCAGTTCAATAGTTTTATACAACGTTGAAACTAACCTGTACAAAACAAAAGCGATACTATTATAATAGGTTAAAGGACCTTATGAGTAGTGCCGAACGCCAAAATAATGGCTACGCAAGTTTTTGTACGATTATTCATTTTTTAAGGTAAAAAAAGCCAACAAAATACACGAGTACAAACACGTAAATTCACTCTCCTAGTGGCAGAAGTAGTAACTAATGAGCACAGTTCTTGACAAAAGTATTGACAATAATATTGATCGTGTAAGGTAATGAAATATTGAAACTGGTTAGCACGAGTATTGATGGTTATATTGTCAATACTGATATTGACAATATTATTGACCATGTATAGAGGCCGCTAATAAAATAAATAATTTGACAGGAATATTATTATTTGATGAAACGATAAATTACTTGTCAGCTGTTTCTTATTATACATTAAATAATTTACCACTAAAAATGTTGAAAACATAATTTCAACTTATAAACTGTGTACATAATGTAAATAAATTTATTCGGTCATACATTTGATGCGGTCAAGTGGGATAGTTAAACACAGTAAGCTATTAAATACAGTTGTAGGTCAGTAACTTGTTTTATAGCTCAGTTGTAAATGCTACTAACATTTTGTTGGAAATATATATCATCACAATTTCTGTTTTATGTGGATTTTGTTGGAGGTTAAAATAAAAATAAAAATAAAAAATTCTAAAAACTTGCAATACTTTTAATTCATACGACCATATTTTTTGTTTTTGTTATTTTGTAAAAAAAAAAAAATTAAACTACTAATAAACGATTTTTTTAATTTCTCTTACTCCCCTAGTAACAGCAAGTATTGTAATCGTGCCAAAATTTTCTATATCGAATTTTCACCGGAAATATCCGTTTCGAGGTCCCCTGAGTCCAAACAAGTGATTTTAAAGCCATCAGTATAACCATCAATACTCGTGCTAACCAGTTTCAATATTTCATTACCTTACACGATCAATATTATTATCAATACTTTTGTTAATAACTGTGCTCATTAGTTACCTACTTCTGCCACTAGGAGAGTAAATTTACGTGTTTGTACTCGTTATTTTGTTGGCATTTTTTTACCTTAAAAAATGAATAATCGTACAAAAACTTACGTAGCCATTATTTTGGCGTTTGGCACTACTCATAAGGTCCTTTAACCTATTATAATAGTATCGCTTTTGTTTTGTACAGGTTAGTTACAACGTTGTATAAAACTATTGAACTGAGTATTGATGGAAATATTGGCGCCGCCCCTACACGGCCAATAATATTGTCAATATCCCCTCCAATTCTCAGTATTGATACACGAAAAATCAGAAAATATGAATTTCCTCAATATCGACCATCATTACAATTTTTTCACCTTACATGGTCAATATTATTGTCAATACTTTTAAAGTATTGTCAATATTATTGACCGTATAGAGGCCGCTTTAGGAAATGGTTTGTGTATGTGTATGTACACGAACAGTATAGCTCAATAACGAAAAATTGTAGAAACTTGAAACTTGATATTCCGTTTAGATATCGCCATGATATCCAACAGTAGGTCATCTATTAAAATTCCTCAATCGGAACTACCACTTTACTAGTTGTTTTTTATTTACTTTTTTGCGTTTTTGTTAAAAATGGCTTCGAAGATTTTCTTGAAACAGAGTACATCAACTACACATACAAAGATCTCCAACTTTTATTTAAAACATTTCTCTGGGAAAATCCAAAGTGCTATCATAGTTGATTATAGAATTCCATAATCCAAACAAAATTAATTAGAAATTAATACATGGCCAAAGTTGAGTTTCAAGAAAATTAATAAACCGGAAGTGCACTTTTACTGAACAATTTTCGACGAATTTCATTAAATTTGGTACGCTAATAATAAAATTTGTCAATTATAATTTTGAGAACTGCGAGTAAGAGAAAGTTGTGTGAGTGTTTCACACCAGATTTTTTTTTTTCCTGATATAATTACTAAAGTTATATATTAAATAGGTTTATCATTTTATTTGATACATTTGGGTGGTGGTGGGGGAATTTATTTTAGGAGTTTTCAAGATATTATTGGACACAATTACGAATTAACTAACCTATTTTCAAATTCTAAAAATCAAACTAAATATGATAAATTTAAATTATAAAGTTCACTGCTCACTTCAATTTGGACATATGGTCTGCTGCTTACTACTAAACGTTCCTTCCTCAATAGATTTCAAATCTTAGATTTCTAGATCTCAGTTAAAAATCCTCGGTCGCAGATTGTTATAATAGGTTTGAAAAGGTGAGAAGTTGGGTTAAATAGACAAATAAACTAGAAGTAAAGCTGAACGCTGTGTAATAGAAAAGTAGCACAAACTGCCTGGACTTTACACTAAAATATATAAAAAATGTTAGTGAGAGGTAAAGAGAAAGGTTCATGACGCGTTGTGACTGATGTATGAACTCTGCTGCAAGACGGACGGTAGACACCCTCCTATGGGTGACCCAGCTGTATTTAAACAGTTTCTCCCACTCTAGTCTGGCCTAAACTAGTGAGTGAGACTGTCTCTCTCTCTCTCTCTCTCTCTGTTTTGGATCCCTCTCTTCGGATCCCTAGTACATTATCGACGCTTCTTTTACGTCTCGAACTTGAACATCCACAGCATTCACACCGATCTGAAGATCCCGTTTGTCAACGGCCATAGCAAAATCCTGATACAATAAATTCTACAGTCACTTATCCCTCGTCCAAGACTTCTTCTATTCAAACTTACTCCCAAGTAATGTGCTCAAAAGACGGCTGAAGTCCCTTGGTTCTGGGACCTCTTGGATATCTAATGGCAGTTAATCATCTCTGCATTATTGTCATTCATGACATTTCATGATACCGTTTTCTTTGTATCGTATTTACTTGTTACATTTATGTAATGCAGTTGTAAATTTTAATAAATAAATAATATAAAATAAATTAAAAAGCTTATAACTAAAACTAAAATAAATAAAAATTGTAACTAAAGATCTCGTACGAAACACACACACACACAACTTTCTCATACTGTAATTTGCATAGTTTTGATTTATTTATTGCAAAAATTTGTCCAACTTTTCTGACAAAAACTTAACTTTGGCCACCTGGTTAAGTCCCCCCCTAGAATATGTGTGGGTTAAGATGGATCGCCACTTAAGATGTTTCCCTTAGTCGGCAAAGAGACAACTTAGAAGAGCTCTGGTCCTACCTACGCAAGTCTGGTTTGAGTAATAACAAGAGAATATCGATCACTTATTCCCCCCGCCCCCTCGTCCAGTTGGAGATGGTCGTATTGTGAACCTTTCTGGCATAATAAATTATTATTCACTTTTTTTTTTTTGTGTTGTTAATTAATTTCGTGTAACCTAAAAAAAAAAATTCTAAAAATTACAATTCTATAATGATTTATTATTTTTAATTTATTCAACAATTAATTAGATTAAAAAATTAAATTAGTCTTAATTAATTATTATATTTTTAATAAGGGAAGGGATTAGCTCAGTGGTTAGCGTATTGGACTCTCACGAGATTTTCTCTTCCTAGGAACCTCTACAGCTCACTACTGTCAGGTGATGGACATTGTTGCCTGTAACGAGAGAACAATGTCCGTCGACCGGCAGTACACTGAAAAGGTTCCGGGCGCCAATGACCACAGATGTTGATGCGCCTTAAATTAAAATAAATAAATATATATATATTTATATATTTTTAATTAGTACTCGATTTTAAATCATTAATTATTTTTAACATAGTAATTGTTAATATAAAACTGTATGTGGCCAACCGGTAAACATAACATTATGAAATTTAGTAATAACATTTTAAAATACAAATTGACACTTTTTGTCATTCTAATTGTTTACAAGTTTAATCTCTAAAGATTAAAAGTAATGGACAACGTATTAGCTATCTTTCAAATAAACAAATTTTATTATATAGATAAAATTGTTGAAATATATTAATAATATTATATAAAGTAGCTGTTCATTAATTAAAATTTAATTTAAAATCACTTTCAAATCAATTTAATAATAAATTAAATATATGTGGGAAAACATAATATAATTTTACTTAACTTTAACCTAACATCTGCAGCCTCTCTGGTTCCTGCAATTTTCTTAACTGGTTTTTTTTTTCAATGGTCAGTATTCACTTCAGATTACCACATATGTGTTTCTACTTGTTTTTGAATACTACTGCATCAGACACGACAGTTTCAGGCATACTAGATATGCGACTTTAATGAAAGTTTTTTTTACCAGTTTTGGGAAAACAGCTTAAACGATTCTCTTTAAACTTTGTATAATATGTATACACATAAATAATCTTTCACTTTTATTTCAAACAATTTCCCAGGAAACTTGATTTGGTGGAGAGTTGGGGGAATAGAAATTTCAAGTTTCCCTCCCTATAAAGTAACACTTCAATACATGATTCTACTATTTATATTATATTAATATACGTACATTAGAAGCATTATTATTATTATGCCGGGTGCCTAATGGCGTGGGACCTAAGCCTATGTGGCTTTTATTCCCTCGATACCTCCCCCTAATCCCTTAATTAATCTCTCCCGGTAGCTTACAGGTCAGTCTACAATATCCCAGGATATCCTTAAACTCCAACCCGCCCAGGCAATCCTGCAAGAGTGGTGCCCTCCCAAATACGCGGAACCTGTCACCAGCGAAACGGGGACACTGACATAAGTAATGATACACCGTTTCTGTCGTCGCAATTCTGTCAGATGGGACTAGACGTCCTCTCTATGTTAAACAAGCGACTAAAAGCATTACTAGAATTACTAATTTGAAGAACACAGCTTACAGAATTAGTTTTTTTGAGGTTTTTGGAATTATTTTTTCGAAAACTTCTTAAAAGATTTCCTTTAAACTTGGCAGGCTAACTGCACAGACATATAAACCTATCATATTTATTTGAAATATTATTAAAAAAAAAAAAAATTGATTTTATATTATTTATGCGGAATTTTTTGCGCCAAATACAGTTGATTCAGTGTTTTTTTGCATGCTATCCTGGGGCACAATGTAAGCTGCCAAGATTAATTGTTAGGTACTTACCTCCTACCAATTCTATATTTGTATTAGGATAAATTTATAAAATTTGAGATTAATGTCATTTTGTATATAATTTTATTAAAAGGAATAATAATAATAATAATA
>JAAEAF010009842.1:0-23750 GCA_011037195.1 Triatoma infestans
AACTTCTTTAATATTTTATATTCATTTTATAATTCTTATAGTTATTTACAATTGTGCATCTTAGTTTTTCTATTTTATATCTCTTTAAATTATTTGTTAAAATATAGTATATTTTTATAAATCAGTAGTACGCATTTCGAATACCAATTCTCAAATCTCTTACCCTCTAATTAACAATCTCTTACTCTTACTCATCACTTCAACTTCCGGTATCAATAAAACGATACCAATACATAAATATTCTTTGCAGACTTTTTGCAAAAATTAGTAAATTTTGTGGCTAAAAAGAGATACCTAAAACCAACCACTACTAAGGGAGTCATACTGTTTTTAATTAAATTTCCCTGTTACACCCGGAATTTCTTCAATACCAGCTGCTCATTTAATTTGGAAGAAGGAGTTCATGAGAGAATTAGGTTATAAATATCCCGGCTGATTTGTAGGTTTTTGCCTTTGTTTTAAGGACTGTTCTAACTTCTGCTCTACCTCAATGATGGAGGAATAGCCCATTGACCCAGATATTGGAAACATTTATCCATAGAAGTATTGGTTTTTTTTGGAGTCTGAGATGAACACGAAGTTAAGGTTTCCCCTAAAGTATGGTCTTTCCACCTATTGAAGTACTGCAGAAGCATTGCTAGAATTCCAAATTTGAGGAAATGGCCTGTAAGTAAACTAAGTAAAGTAATGCCTATTTTTTCAGATGGGCTTAACGTCCAAATACCAAATTAGGAGTCGAAGACGGGGGCGGAAGTACCTAGTTTACTATTAACAATTTTTTAAACGAATATAAAATTTAGCATTTATACTAACTGACGATGAGAACTGGCGATCTACAAGATAAAAGTCCACACTCATAACCACTACACCAACACCATTACAATATCGATTTAAAGGTAAGATTTCTTACTGCCTATCCTCTTGTATTATCTTCCAAGAAAATTAAAACTGTTAAGGAAGGGGCGATGCGATATAAACTTCCTTCTTTTTTTTTCAATTTAAGGCTCATGAACATCTATGGTCATTGGAGCCCGGAGCCTTCTCACTGCACTGCCGGCCTCCGGACATGTTCTCTCGTTACAGACAACACTGCCCATCACCACGCAGTGAGCTATAGAGGCTCCTAGGAAGAAAAAAAATCTAAGGGTAACATAGCTGGACTCGAATCCGGGTCTTCCGCGTGGGAGTCCAATACGCTAAACACTTAGCTATTCCCATCCATAACTTTTTTCTTATTGTTATATTTAACTAAACAATATTTATGGATTCTCGAAATTCGCTCCGATAATTTTATTCACGAATAGCTCACAGCTAACGCCTCAACAAAGCAAACCCTTATGCGCTCGCTTAGGCTAGCCTAACATCCCCCATCCTATCCCACTAAAGTTATAGGATGCTCGTGAATCTAGATACAATTATTACGCAAAAAATGTTCAATATTTTATAGATTTTTTGGAAGTTCTACATTTTCTTTAATACCATATTTCATAATAATATTTTTTTCATTGAATGTATAGAAGTAAAATTATAAATAGAGAATATGATTAAGGAAATAAAATAAAAGTGTATACTCAATTTATACTGTTGAGCATTGAATAGAAAAGAAAAAAAAAAAATTACACAAAAACAGATCAGATTTGATAAATTAATTAAGAGAGTTGAGAGGATGCAGTTTATTGTATTGGGAAACTGTAAAATGAAATGTTGATGATGGGATACGCTCTGTTTAATTCAACTTCCTCTATAGAGAAAAATATAAACAATTTGTTTAGTAACCAATAATTAAATGCTACAAAAGATTAAAAAGATACAACCACAGATCTATTTACCGTTCATTCAATGAATACACACTAATCAATGCACCCTGTTCACTCACTTTACCAAATGAATTAAAAAAAAAACAAAATTATTGAAAATTGAAAAGAGTCCTATAACATTGTGGAATGAATAATTAATTAGTACTATAATTAAGTTATTTTGTTTGTCTACAAATTGTCAAATAATTCTTCTTTTTTGTAATGGTGAATCTGTTATGATTTATTATTTATGGCCTGATTGATTTATACTATAAATATGAATTGAAAAGTTGATAAATTAGTTTATTGAATAAAAACAACTAAGAAGTACACTTTCATTGATATAAGTAGTATTTACATTTAAGAAAGTAACGCTAGTTTTAGTTCATTTAATTTTATTAATATAATGAAGTCCTCACGCGTTGATCTAGTGGCTAGCGCACTCGACTTTCGTGCGAGAATTCAGGATTCGATTCCAGTGAGAGCAAAGTCAGTGTTGACCCAGCATCGTGATGAAAAGTGGGAAGCTACAGTTAGTAGCGCCCTAGGTAGCGAAGGACGGAACTAAATGACGGGGGAATTGCGGTGTGCTTACCACACGCCCCTCCCCTATTCAAATCGCCGTCTGGCAAGCCTTGGCCCTTAGTGTGCTGTTGCGTCGTAGGGTTAATATAATGAAACCAGAATGGCGAAACCAACTTGTTAAACAAATTATAATTATTCACCTAATATGATAATGAGCTACAAGATGGTTACAGGCGAGAAACTGCAGAGAGCAGCATAGCACTGTGTGAACCTAAAATCCGAGATCTCCCCTCGAACGGCAATGCCAGAGCACTACTATTAAACTAATCCCGGTGTTAACTTTCTTCAGAAAAATGTTTCAAATAAAGTGAGTTATACATTACGTCCAATTAAAAGTTCAAAGATGAAACAAAATTGTTGAAGCTGTTTTTTAACAGGGATTGAAATCAATATTTATTTATATTTTGTAAAAAAAAAATCATATCACGACTTAGAATTTTTATTTTTTATCTTAAGAAATAATTTTTTATTTATATGGGCGGTGTGTTGGTGTAGTGGTTATGAGCATGGACTTGTAAGTAGGAGGACCCCAGTTCGAGTCCCGCGTATAACTGCTAAATTTTATATTGGTATGAAAAATGTTAACAGTAAAGTAAGTGCTTCCGCCCCCGTCCACGATACCTAATTTGGTAGTTGGACGTTAAGCCCGCCTGCAAAAATAGTCATTATTTTAATTTTTTACTTTAATTTTTGATTTATATTAAGATTGGACTTTTTATTTTCTAGTCAAACTATCAAAAATCACACCACGAAAGTTATTTTTGAGACAAAATAAATCTATCATAAATAAACGGTTATTCTATTAGCGGAAAATTATTCTCTCAAAAATAAAACTCAATTTCATTTATTGAAGACAAAGAAACGAAATTAATGACTGTTGGAGTTGTAATAGGTTCCGAGCAGAGAGAGAGACACATACAAACACAAAAATTAATAGTCTCACTCACTACTTAGGCCAGTCTAGGAGTGGGAGAGTCTGTTTAAATACCAGCTGCGTTAGCCATACAGGGGACAGATAGTCTTTCAACAGTCTATACAACAGTTTTAACGCGTCAACAATTTTTCTCTTTACTCATTCTAAATCTCTCAGTATCATTTTATATATTACGTGTATAGTCCAGGCAGTTTATGTTACTTTCCTTTATTATACAGTGTTCAGCATTACTTCCCGTTTATTTATCACATAAACCCAATTTCTCTCGTTCTCATACCCATTATAAACTGACATATCTTACAGCAATTTTTATATGCTTTGTCTAATATAAATAATCATGCTAAGATTTTATCAGTTGATATGTTGTTGCCTAATTTTTCACTGAAAACAATAAACAAAAAAAGTTAGAAAAATGGAAAATTTAGATGAACAAATACTTGTATCTGCATCAATCTTTTGTATTTTTGTAATTTATTGGACATGTAGATATAAAAAGAAAAATATATATATATATATTTTTTGTTCGGATAAATTACAAAGTAAAAGTTTTTTGATGAATTTACAAAATCAAATTCCAATGTTTTCTTCTCCATGGGGAAAAAAAAAAATTAAAAAAAAAAAAAAAACCTTCCGTTTCTCTAGAAAATTAAATACATAATTAATTAAATAAAATAAACTTAAGAAGAATTTAATTTCAAAACAGTAACCTATTCTAAATATGCTGGAGATCATTCAATCTGAATTTTATTGAATATGAATATTTATCTAGTGTTTGCAAAATTGTCTATTGCGTATTAGCAAAAGTCCAATAATAAAATATACCGATTATCAGGCACGATATTTATTTTTTGAGAGAAATAATAAACAAAATCACAGGATTAATTCTTATTTCTGAGCAAAACACAAATTTCACAAAGGGTATAATTAATTTTTGTTGAAATAAGAAAAAAAAATGTTAACGATTAATTTTTATCTGATATTTTATCCGTCGTAGCATGCATATTTATTTTCTTCCTTACCGGTTTCGGATTTTCATCCATCGTCAGAGCAAATTCACCAAGTTCGTATAGAGAGTTCACTTCAACATAATGTTTCTGTTACTTGTGTTACTCACACTTGTTGGTTGTATATAATTATGTGGGGAGGTTATAAGGTTTATGTTACTATGTGCGTGTGTGATTAATGACAAAATGGAATTATTATAAGTTATGATTAGACATTAGAAAATAGTGTATAATAAATTTGTATTGTGTTTTGCAGAATATTTCATAATTAAATTTTTAATAGTGTTGTAAAGTATGCTCAGTGTTTTATCAAGTTATTTTTATTAGGGGAGGGGGCAGTAAGTTATTTCAAGAGTATACTGTACTAATAAGAATAGATAAAAGTTTGAAGAAAGGGGATGCAAAGTTTATGGACAGTCAAAAACTTGTACAAGTAATAAATAGATGTGAAATACAAGCAGAGTTAATATAAGAAAATATGTAAGTAAATTGATATGTAAGAAGGTTGGCAGCAAACGGCAAATTGGAGAAGACGTTAAAATAAATATTACAGGAAATTAAAATGTATTCGTTTTTATTTATTATGCTTGTTATTAAATAAATATGCATGTTACGACGGATAAAATACCAGATGTTATCCAGCATTACGGATTCATCCACATATTCGATTAATTTTTATTTTTTTCTAGTAAAAATCATCTCGAATTTTTTAAAAATATCGATTAAAAATAATTCTTATTTATCAAACTCATAAAGTTCAAAATTTTATTGCGAAATATAACCTAAAATTAGTTAAAGTGGGGCTTACTACCGCGAAAGGAACTCCTATATTCAATCCTTGGTTTTTGAGAAAATCCTGAAAAAAAAAGCTCAGAAACTTTTACTCTAAAGTAACTTCTACGCTAAAAATTGCAAAAAATGACGAATTAAAAAAAAAAAGAAAAAAAAAAGAAACATTCTGTGACGTCACTCTTTTGTTTGGCTCATTTTGACAACAAATGAGGGCCAAATCCCAAGTGTTTCATAAACAACAAATATTTCAAGTATTTTTTTTTTTTTTTTAATAATTTCTGACCTCAAATTACATGTTCATTTATTAGTTTTGTTTCAAGAATTAGTTTATATTTTAATTATCCAGAATGAGCAGTGTTGATCTGTAATAAGAGAATATTGCCCGGAGTAGGCTACTGATGTCATTGATTATAAATGTCGACACTCCTTCAAAATAATAATAATAATTACAATATTTTTATTAAGTCTTCTAAATTATTTTTCATTTTTCAATAATCATTCATTTTTGTCTAAATATCCAACATTTTCAATATATATTTTTTATTGGCAAAACGGACGGCACTAAAGTTCGACTACTGAATGCTAAAGTATCATTTATACTTTTTTATTTTTATATTTTTCCATTTGATTATTGCGATACACCGCCACCACCAGAGCGCACTATCTACAATCTTTTACAGCTCTTTCATCAGAGTTTTACTGGTGCTGAACTTTTACGTCTTGTTCTCTTACTTGCAGTTCTCCGAGTAGATACTGTTGCCCTCCCCATTCATGATTTTAACATCATCCGGAATTCCTTACGAAAAATCATATTATTTCTTGTTAGCTACCAAACAGCTAAATAAGAAGCCTGAAAAACTATACATTATTTTACGGTTTTCTTTACCAATATAACTTTATGATATAAAAAAAAGCACGGATTAGTGATTATATTTGCGTCATTCAATACTGCATAGCATATCTCTTTTACACCAACTTTTACATCTCGGTATTTTTTTATATCCATCGGTGTCTATAACCTTTTCTTTTACTATCTGTTTATTGGTTTACTGTTTGATGGATAATGTTTTTAAATTATATATTTCCTATTTATGTGAATTACATATATATATTTTACCCGAACTCAATGTAGTTGCGCACTGGAAGATAAATTGTTCCATCCTCTCGAATACTGTGTTCCTAATTGTCTCTCACGTCGCAGCTGGAAAAAAATTTCGGCTTTTTAATGTGTTCTTCAAAATACATTTAGATAATCATTTTATTACATTCTTCTGATAAAGAAAATTAAGAATGTGATAAAGTGATAAAGTAGAGTACATCATTAGTAACTTGTAAAAAAACAAAAAACAAAAAAAATCTGGTGTGAAACACTCACACAACTTTCTCTTACTCCTCTGTTCTCAAAATTATAAAATTGACAAATGTTATAGTTTGTGTAATGTAATGGTGTGGATGTGTGTATAGGTAGCTTGTGGCTTGAGCGTTTTAGCGAAAAGGGCTTGTGTTTGTTTGAGATAGAATGTAAGAATTAAGAGTAATTAAGAACACACTACTGTTCTATAAATAAATATATTCTGTTAAAATAATAATAACTTATTTAATTTATAACTGGCAGAGATATTTAGAGAGCGATTCCTGAAGCGTCCTGTTTGAAGGTTGAGTTTAGACTGTCTCTATTCTTTGCTCTTTTAAAGCTGATGGCTCTCTTCTTTGGAATTGCTCTCTCTCTCGCGGGGGAATTCACTTATACAAAAGAGTTGCCCTAACGGAATTTAGTGTCTTTGTTTTCTTAATAGCAATGACCAGATTTAATATACCTGGTTCTAAAATACACACTTTTTGAAGGTAAATTCACAGCACTAAAATAATTATAAAATATTAACAAAAATACAATTTTGGATACTATAAAATATTCAGAAACTTTAAACTATTATTTTTCGATTTTGTCCTTCCACTACATTTGTGTACTAAATATAACGAAATTCGTCGAAAACTGAAAAAAAAACTGTTCAGTAAAAGCGCACTTTCGGTTTTACTAATTTTCTTAAAACTTGGAATTTTGGTTATCTATTTATTTTTAATTAATTTTGTTTGGATGGTAGTATTGTATAATCAACTATGTTAGCACTTTAGAGGAAGCTGTAATCCCACACCTCCCCTAAAAGTGCCCTTAAATGAATTTTTCCAGGAAAATGTCTTAAATAAAAGATGTAGATCCTTGCATTTTTAGTTTATATACGAAGTTTCTAGAAAATTGTCGGAGCCATTTTTGAGAGAATCACGAAAAACTGAAGAAATCATTTAGTAAAGTGTTAAAACAAACGCACTTTCGGATATCAGATATTTTTCAAACTCGGAATTTCAACAAACATATTTAATTCTAATTAATATTATTTAGATGACAGTATTGTCTAATAAACTGAAATAGCAGTTAAGATGAAAACCTAACCCCACCTTCCCCCAGAAGTGCCCTTAAATGAATTTTCCCGGAGAAATGTTTCAAATAAAAGTTGTAGCTCTTTGTATGTGTAGTTGAAACACCAAGTTTAAAGAAAATCGTCGGAGTCATTTTTGAGAAAATCGTAAAAACGTAAAATAACCAACTAGTAAAGTGGTAGTTCCGGTTAAGGAATTTTGACAGATAACGTTCTGTCAGATCCCATGGTGATACCTTCCAACTGAATATCAAGTTTCAACTTTCTACGGTTTTTCATTTTTAAGCTATACTGTTCACATACACACACAGACCATTTGCTAAAAACTACATTTTTGGACTCAGGGGACCTCAAAACGGATATTTCCGGTGAAACTCAATATCGAAAATTTGACACGATTATAATACTTCCTAGGAGTAAGAGAAAGTAAAAAATAAGAATCTGGTGTAAAATACTCACTTTGATGCGAATAGACTAGCGTTCTATACTTGCATCTATAACAGCGTTGTAGAGGCTTGCAACGGTATGGAGCCGCCACAGCTTCGTAACATTAATGTCGAGCTACAGTTGACCCCTGAAAGGCTAAGGCCAAAAACTAAACGAGACTAGGGGAAGCTAGGGCTTACTCCGCTTATTATTAGCGTATGCTACTATTGAAAGTTGCATTGCGTTTAGGGATTGACACAGGCGCTGCTTAGAGTCTTCTACATTCAATCTTTCTCTTATTGCAGTATTAGTAGTTTAGATCGAAATGACAATTTCATAAAATCTTCCAAATTTTATTAAATATTTAGTTATCTTTTATAATAAATCTCTGGGGAAACCACACAATAATGCCTGGTGCTTAGACACCTCAGACACCACGCATCTTCCTCAGACACCTGTAAAATCATTTTCAAGGAAAAAAGTGTAAAACAAAAGTGATAGAGCTTCATGTGAGCAGTTAGTAAGTTTAAAGAGAAACCAGCTGCTACGGAACTGTCAAGAATAACGCGGAAATCTAAAAAAACAAAAAAAAACTAAGAAATCTGCACTTTCGGCAATTTTTTTTCCACGAAGATGGCAATTTTTATTCTAGAAGAAGTAAACCGAGTTTCCCTTTATAATGGAGTAGTTGAGAAAAGAAATTAGTTGGATTGAATGAACGAGATATGAAGACACTGTTACAAAGTAGCTATAAGTTTACACTAACTGCACTGGACATTATAATGATTTTGATAGAATAAAAGATGGGAGTAGAGATATGACACGATGCGATGTATGGTTGAATCTGATAGATATCGTCTAGATAGATTCTCATTGGTTTATATACACAGGTTCTCCCACTCTAGCCTGCCTAAGTCAGAGAGTAGTCTCTGTTAACCAGAGAGAGCCTCTCTTCTCTCTGCTGGATGCCATTACACCTTCGTCTCGTTTAGTTTTTGGCCTTAGCCTTCCAGATGTCAACTGTAGCTCGACATTATTGTTACGAAGTTCTGGCGGCTCCATATCGTTGCAAGCCTCTACAATGTATAGAACGCTAACTGTTTGCATTAATGGCCAGAATGCTCAAATCACAAGGCTACGAAGAAAAGCTAAAATTCCTATCTACCATGATTAAAAAACATTAGAGATCCATATTATTAGCGAATGATACTATTGAAATTTGGATTGGGTTTTGGGATTAGGTTTGGGATTGTACTTATGGTCTCCTACATTCAAAAAAAACTCCCAACTCCTATGTCCTATATTATAAATAAGCATAATGTAAAGTATGCTTCCCAACCATGAAGTCCACCTTTTTTTAGAAATTTTATCAATTTAGCTGTAACAGTTACCGGTAAGGTAGTAGTGAGATATTTCACAACAGTTTTGAGTGACTCATTATTCCTGGCAAGAGGAAGTATTGCGATTTGTATAGCTCCATGTAATGGGATCCCAATCATTAAAGATTCATAGAATCCGAAGAGCAGAAGAAGGAGACATAAAATGAACCAAAAGTTAGTTACTCCCCTCGTGACCAGACTAGGAGGGCAGAGTTCGATTCATACAGTTAGAGCGACAGCAGAACAGTTCAGGACAGTTTTACGACAGCTTTACAACAGTAAATCCAGTCAGCAACCATTCTACTACCTTCTTTCTCAGCCAGTCTGTTTCTTTATTATTCTCTCGCTACCTAATTTCTATTCAACTGTAAAGTCATTGCAGTTTGTATGTTCCATTCATTATACAATGTTCACAATATTATCTACTTTATTTCTGATCTCATTTCCTAAATTCATTCTCTCTAATCTCTCTCTCCTTCACACATCCATTATACTCCATATGAAAAAGTCCATGGGTGCTGTATGAGGAAGACAGGATCAAGGAACCACCATTTCAAATCTATCGATCTCGAAACTTTTCATTTAAAAATGTGTGGAAAATCAGTGGACCCAGGCGGTGCTTCAACTTTTCGTAAGAGGTGGCCTAATAGCTCCTACCCCATCGTTCATCGATTGTATAATAGAACCAATCACCATCAAATTCACCACATAAAAGCTGGAGTCAATAGTTCCATTAACAGTCACATTCTATATTCATCATGCTGCTAACAAAAACATTACTTATCGTTCGGCCACTCCACACTCAAATATTCTTCTGTTCTTACTGTGTACATCGTAAAACATAAATTGTGAGTTATGTGTCAGTTCGTTTATCATCAATTCACCATCCATCAACATTTTTCCTGATACGATTCGATCATGTAATAGGATCCGAAGAGCGGAAAGAATCATAAAATTGACAACCTACTTACTCGGCCAGACTAGGATGGGAGATTTTGTATATTTACAACCGAGCTAGCCCCCATACAAGGGACAGTTTTTACAACAGTTTATGACCAGTTAACAACGAGACAGCAACCTTCTACTACCTTTCTCATCATTCAGTCTATATCTCTCGCTACCTAACTTCTATATACTTGTAATATCCTTGTAGTTAGTAAGTTCATTTCATTACACAGAGCTCAGCATATATTCTAGTTTTATTTCATCTTATAACCCATTTTCTCAAATTTCTCTCTTCTTTTCACATCCATTACAATCATATGTGATTGTTATGACCTCATACAGTTTTTCTTGTGAGGCTACACAAAAGATATGGTTTACCGTACTTAAGTAAATACATTGATGTTTTTAAGCAAAATGTAACTGCTGCCTTTGCGACTATTGATGAAGGCTGCTAAGAAAGATATGAACAGAAATTCAATATGGTCTGAATATCCTCTGTGCAATGAATGGAAACATTGAATCCTAGTAAATATTTATAAATAAAATATACTCTTTTCTTGATATTATGAATGAATATCTCAGCAGTATAATTCTCACTTATTCATTAAAGTACTAAGCTCCGATAGGTTCTACTAGGAAGCTAATTAAGCCACTTCAATAAGAATGGAAAATTACATTAAATTTATATAAATAATTATAAATGACCAAATTGCCAATATTTTGTAAAAAAAAAAAAAAATATTTCATTTTTGTTTTTATTTTTAAAAAAATAAATTAGTTGCCCTAATTAGCATACAGCTTGATGATTGGAAACACCACCCACCTGGCGGCAATCATAACGGGTCTACGGGCTTGTTGTAGGTTGTTGCATCCTCTACCACTTTCCAAATTAACAATCAAGTTTAGCCATGCGGCAGATTTAAATTAGTAACACAGCCAAGCCAGTTTGTTACTATGGCATGATGGTATATAAACACATACACACACACATATATATATATATATATAGAGAGAGAGAGAGAGAGAACAGTGCACACTATATAGTAGCAGTGTATTGGGTCGGTATTGGCCGCAATGGTTTTGATACTAACGAGCACGAGTTACATTGCCTAGACGCAGCAATGAGTGTGTGTGTGTGTGAATGTATGGGAAACTAGGAGTGATCCCAACCTTGTCTGGGTTTCTCTTCTACAAAGGAGACGGTGTACTAGTAGGGCTGATTGCGGCTGCATTGGTCTGTTTGGTTTTGCTGTTGCGGCGTTCAGTGGATAGAAGCGGTTGGCTGGCAAAAGGAGGAGTTGTCATTGCAGAGTGTTGTAATTGATGTGTCTCTTCTGTATGATTGGTTTTTGGTTCCCAGTGATGAAGGTAAAGCTCAATCATTGAAATGTATTTTCGATATCAATTAGTATGTTCTTTTTTTTCTCCTTTTCTTTTTAATTTTATTTTTGTAATTTGACTCATTTCATAAATTTGCTCATACTATCTGGAACGTCCGTAAGGAGTATGAATAAAATTAAAAATTTTAATAATCGTATATTTAACTGTACAAAATGAACATTATATTCTCTTTCGCTATTACTACTACAAACAACTATTATGTTTCTCTCGTATTAGTGTGTGTGAATTCTATCTCTCTCTCGCCGGCACTTGCGATGTTTTTACCTCGTAACAAAGAGACATCCCCAAACATACAGTAAGTTGCTCTGCTGTTCTGTTAGTGCGCACATTAGCTAGTTGAATTTATATCATTTTTGGTGTGGCCACACTTTGAACATTACTGGACATTTTTTGTACGTCTGTTGAAATGTCGTTGGTGATGTTGTTTTGATTGCGTAGTAGTAGCGTGTAGCACAAGCGGTTTTATAAAGGGCTTGTGAGTACATATGTTTAAGAGAGAGTATATGTATTAGAAATAATCAAGAGATCATACTGTTTTTGAAATAAATAAATATATTCTCTAAGTGGATTTAAGTGCGAGGCATGTCCAGTAAGTAAGTGTACTGAATTTTTGTAGATTACAAAAATTTTTATTTGAACAAAAAAATTACCTGGTTACATTAGTACATATGTAAGCTATTTTTCGACATTATCACCATTCCTCTCAATGCAGGTGGTGAACCGGGGTATTAATTTTTTGATGCCTTCCTCGAAGTAGTTTCCCGCCAACCCCTTCGTCCACATCTCCACCTCCCTCTTCACCACCTCGTCGGTTGAAAACCTTTTTCCACCCATGCGCAGCTTCAGGGAGGCAAAGAGATAGAATCTGAAGGTGCTACGTCAGGGGAATGCGCGGGATGGTTCAGGACATCCCATTTAAACGAGGCAAGCAATTCCTTCGTGGTGTTGGCCGTGTGTGGTCTGGCATTGTCGTTCTCCTTTTGTTCTGAATCGCCCTCCGCAATTTTTTTAGGGTCTCACAGTATCTTGCAGAGTTAATGGTCTCCCCTTGAGGCATATATTCAAT
Organism: Triatoma infestans; assembly: GCA_011037195.1. Lineage (NCBI taxonomy): Eukaryota > Metazoa > Arthropoda > Insecta > Hemiptera > Reduviidae > Triatoma > Triatoma infestans. The sequence goes on from JAAEAF010009842.1 coordinate 12,764, forward strand.
TAAAATTATGCCTTGACATGCCCAAAACACGGATGCCATGATTTTCTTGGCTAAAATTGTGGTTTTGAACTTTTTGGGCGGAGGGTGAAGAGGTATGACGCCACTGTTGAGACTGCCTTTTGGTTTCAGGTGTGTAGTGTGCAACCCAAGTTTCATCACCAGTAATGATGGAGCGGAGAAATTCATCTCCATGGAGTTTGTAGCGTCTTAAAAACTCTTGCCCGGCCTGTACTCGATTTACTTGGCGGAAGATTGGATTGACATTTCTCACGAAACTTATTGTCGCGTCGACAGTTCTCAACGTACTGACCTCGAACCGATCTCGTTGTGGAGGGAAGGAATCAGGCTACACGACAGTGTAGCCAACATGTCGAAAACGAAATCCCTCCGGCCGTGAGAGCCTCCAGTACACTTACTTACTGGACATGCCTCGTACTTTACAATATCACAATAATATGCTTATTAATATACTGAAACTAGCTAGATTAAACTCTTTTTTTTTAACTAATGATTGGCACTGATATTAAGTGAGCGAGCGTCTTCTGAGGCAAGTATTCTAGTTGAATGTCTAATTCAGACTGTCCTGTTTTAAAGCAGAATTTAGACTGTTTAAAGAATGCTCTGGCTCTAGCGGGGGGGGGATTTTTCTCCTACAAAACAGTTGGCCAAGTTGCATTGACCCTAACGGATTCTTGTCCCTTTTGTTTCTTCAGTAGCACTGACCTCAAATTAAAGTACCTGGTTCTTTTCTCTTCACTAAAATACAATATTTGAAGTTGTTAAAATTTACTATTTTATTTTCTAAAGTTATCTTAAAATATTGTCAAAATACACTAAACTATTTTTTTTTCTAATTTATTTTTCCCAAATGCTACTTCCACTACACTGTGTACCCATCACCAACTTAAACCATTGTGGAACTTAGGGTACCACCATCCTCTTTAAACGTTTGTATATCAGCGTATCATCATCCTCATCATCATCAACACGAACATTATTTTCTATCAATCATTATCTATACCAGAGCGGATTTAGAACGGCACAGCTCCAGTAACATCTTTATCTATTAATTTCAGGCGAGAGAGAGAGAGATAGCATAATATAAAATCACCTTTCACTAATAAATGCAAACATTATTCAGCTTTTACATTATATCAATTTGTAAGTTTGTTCATCTTCCCATTATTTTTTTATGCTAAATACGGTCCACTTTAAAATAACCAGTGTACGTATCTTTATTCATTTTATTTTATTGAATCTACCTATTGTCCGAACCACTATCGAAATTAAATAAACTAGCGAATTTTGACATTCTTATGATTTTTTTTTACATTCTCTTACTTCTGGTAAGAGGAAGTATTGCGATCGAGTCAAATTATTGTAATTGAGTTTTTATCGAAAACATTTATTTTCAACCAATATGTTTGGAAATAAGAAAAAAGTATACATCCTTTCGTAATCGTAGTGCTTTCAAAATTCCAGTGAAATTTCAAATTTGACAATATCAAAGTACTTTTCAGATATCCCTTGAAAGAAAATAAAAATTTAATCGACCATTGTTTTACTATATAATAATTGATCGTTCGTAAATCAAGTTCCTGTCGAGTTCTATCTTTTAGGTAGAGGGTTACAGCGTTAGAGGAAGTGTTTTTTTTTTGTTTTTTTAAACAAGTCTATCCAGGTTGTTTCATTGTATAAAACATATACAATGTTCTTCTCTATGCTAGATCAAATTTCGCATAAATTTATTAACCGGAAGCGGGAGGTTTACCACAAGAATTTCAAAACACAACTTTCACCGAAATTGGAGCTGAAGAAAATATCATTTTTCAGTTAAAAAAAAAAAAGATTTCTTATCGTAACTTTATTACTATTTTCAAATAGGTAATTAATAAAAATAAAAATACTGATCGCTTACTGTTTGCTAATACATTTATATTACTATAAATGGACAAATTATTCTTTAAACTTCAATTTTTAGTCATATTTCCTAATATAAAGAGGTCGGAGAAGGAAAACACCCATACCTCTCATGACGGATTGTTTGGGCTATGAGGGAATTAGGTTCAGGACCTTTGGCCGATAGAGGATGTCGCTGGAAGAGCTTAGGCTATGTCTTTTCAAGGTTATGGTCCGATTTGTTCGGACTGTGTTAAAACTTAGCTGGGTGAAATCTGGGCCAGGAGTTTTTGGTCCATACGCGGTAGTTGTTTTATTCTTTTAGGGCAACTGTGGAGGCTTTAGATAGCTTAGAGTGTGGCCCTCTCCTTCTTTATATAATAATATTAATAATAATAATAATATAAAGAGGTGGGTCCTTGGCAGGTAATGAAAAATTACCTTATAGTCCAGAAGAGATCTCCAATAACATATAAAAAAATCAATCATTAAAAAATATTTTCGGATTCAGTGAAGCACAAAAGATTTATTATTTTATGATTGTGATAACGCTCCTTATTATGTCTCTCAAATTTTTAACTCTCCACAAAGACCTCCAATATCCCATTCGTTAACGAGCTCATTCATAATCGCTTCCTTAATTTCTACAATAACCTAACGACTCATCCCGATCCCACCATGTACAAGCCCCATCAACATCCATCCATCTTAAAAATCCTCCACATCGTTTAAAACAACGTTGGCCACGCGACCACTTCATCATCTAGCTCCCTTTTCATATCCTGAGAATTCCAGCACTGGTTGGTTGGCTTCTCTCAACACGCTTAACTAATTGTGGCTCCGAGTTCTAGGGTTTCAGTATCACAATCTGTGATATGAATTTCCTTCACATTTACATGCTGTATACATATGTACAGGTTGTAAATAAATGTATGTATGTATCTTTATTGCTTATAAACAAAAGTTATAGCAAGGAGTTTGATTTACAAAACAAAAATAGAAATACAATTACTCTTACATAACAGAACAGAAATATTTCAAAGTATTTTAAGATTCAACGAAATTAAATATAATTCATGTAAATATTTACATCGCTGTGCAATAATACTTAAGGTTGGAATAAACATAAAATCTAACTAGAAATTAATTTCTTTTAATTTAAGTGATTTTTGCACGAAAAAATATAAATCATTAATTTTGTGCTCATCTTCTATTACAAGTAACTGCTCAATATTTTCCTTTTTGGTATTGTTTACATATAGATATTTATTGATATAATCATTTCTAAAAATTGAGAATATAGGGCACTCCGGAATGAAATGTAGAATATCATTTGTCTGATTCTGATCACATAAATTACAGAGATCTTCGCTATTAAATTAATGAAAAATAAATCGTAAATAAATAAATAAAAAATTAAAAAAATGATTGTCATATTTACACTTAAAATTGACAGAAAAACAGAATGTGAAAAAGTATTAATAGAAGATTAATTTCACAAAGTACAGATGTTATCTTACTTCTATATATAAATTGTGATTAAAATAAAAGAAACTTGAATGAGTTGCTAATAATCAGCAGAGATATTTACCGTGAAAGACTGCTTGTTTTTGTGGTCATCGACCACTTTTTCGTGGGTTTTGTTCGTCCATTATCAGGATGTTTTTGTCAAAACAGTGTGATAATATAGAATTGTATAGAGTAAATTTATTGATACACTGGTTTATTAAAAGTGTTTTTGTAAGGACCTAACTAGGTTAAGAAGGGGTTCATTGTACCTGGGTAGGTAAACACATGTTTTTCCTTTTTTAAAGGCTAATTTATATTGTTCCTTTTAAAAACATCCAATAAGTGGAGATGTATAATTTAAATTACGTTTTTGAATGAGATTTACTTTGATAATTAATTACCCATACTATCTTACTATTTATTTTCAATTGTTCTTTAATTGTAGAACAAAGCGAAAGTACACTGTGCCAGCCGTGGACTACTGTGGAATAATTAATGATAAGAAATGATAAAAGCGAGCTGAATGATCATAAGATAGTATAAATAACTAAATATGTTGACGAACAATTAACATATATAAGCATGTTACGATTTGATAATCACGTATTATCCATTCCACATTTCACCTTTCATAATTCACATGAACCATTCTCGTACGCATAAAAATTAAATACCTATGGGTTCTTTACAGGCTTAAATATATAACAAGTTAAAATGAGCTTAAATACAAATTTTTATATCATTAAAAAATTATATAATCATTCCACAATTAACATCTTACATTTTACTTCTCAACTTGCGTAAATTATTCGCATATGTAAAAGTCTCAAAAGCTGTTTGATTCGTACTTACAGACATAACAAGGTTAAAGAAAATCGTCGGAGTCATTTTTGAGAAAATCGCAAAAACGTAAAAAAACACTAGGTAAAAAGGTAATTCTGGTTGAGGAATTTTGACAGATAACGTACTGTCAGATCCCATGGTGATACCTAAACGGAATATCAAGGTTCAACTTTCTATGGTTTTTCATTTTTGAGCTATGCTATTCACATACATAGACACACACACACACACACACACACACATATATATAATATATATACACACACACACACACAGAACATTTGCTAAAAACCACTTTACTCAGGGGACGGATATTTCCAGTGAAAACTCGATATCGAAAATTTGAAACGATTACAATACTTTCTCTTACTAGGAGTAAGAGAAAGTAAAAAATAATTGATTCAGATGTGCTGTGTATTGTTTATTGCATTTTTACTTTCTCTTACCCCTAGTAAGAGGAAGTATTGTAATCGTGTCTAATTTTCGATATCGAGTTTTCACCGGAAATATCCGTTTTGAGGTCCCCTGAGTCAAAAAAAGTGGTTTTCAGCAAATGGCCTGTGTGTGTGTGTGTATGTATGTATGTGAACACTCATAGCTCAAAACGAAAACCGTAGAAAGGTTTAAACTGTATCCTTTAGTGTATCACCATGGTATCTGACACTACGTTATCTGTCATATACCTCAACCGGAAGTACCACTTTACAAGTTTGTTTTTTACTTTTTTGAATTTTGCTCAAATGGCTCCGATGATTTTCTTGTCAAACATAAACTCAACCACACATACAAAGAGCCTACAACTTTTATTTGAAAAGTATCTCCGAGAAAGCAATGAAGGCACTTTTTTGGGGGGTGGGGGTTAGGTTTCCATCCTAGTGCTATTTCAGTTTATGGGAGACATCTGTCATCGTAATAATGTTAATTAGAATTAAATATGTGGTTGAAATTTCGAGTTTGAAAAAAATCGGATAACCAGAAGTGCGTAACATTTTAACACTTTAATGAATAATTTTTTTAAAATGGCTCAGACGATTTTCTTGAAACTTTTGATATAAACTAAACATGCAAAGATCTACATCTTTTATTTAAAACATTTCTTTGAGAAAATTCTTTTAAGGGCACTTTTAGGGGAGGGGTGGGGTTATGTTTTTCTCTAAAGTGCTATCATAATTGATTATACAATTCTACCATCAAAACATAATGACTTAGAAATAAATAGATGGCTGAAATTCCGGGTTTCAAGAAAATTAGTAAACCGGAAGTGCGCTTTACTCAACAGTTTTTTCAGTTTTCGACGAATTTCATTAAATTTGGTACATAAACTATAAAATTTGTCAATTATAATTTTGAGAACTGGAGTAAGAGAAAGTTGTGTGAGTGTTTCACACCAGATTTTTTTTATTGTTATTGTGATGGTTTTGAATAGAAGTTAACCAGCGAATTTTGTTTGTTCGTTTATTAATTTTTTTTCAGTTGTTCTAGTATATCTAGCCGTCGTCGTTTTTTGCCTGGATGTATTAGTTTTATCATGGTTGAAATGTCGTCGGGTTTGTGTTTGTTCGTGTTTAGGTGATTGGCATAATTTGGCTAAATTTTGTTATACTTGTAGGATCTGATGTGTTTGGCAAGTCGTTTCCTGATTTTTCTGCGTGTCTGGCCAACGTAAATGTCGCCACATTCCGGGAATTTCATATGGCTAATAACATTGCTAATAATCTTTTGTGTTTTCCCAAAAATTACATGTCAGATAGAAGAATAAAGAAAGAGGAAATCAAAAGTTTATAAGTAGTATATAATAGAAGTATTCTACAATTCAATCTGTCTACAGGAAATGGAAAATAAATAAAAAAAATAATATAATAAAAAAATATATTTATAATAAAAGAAAAAAAAAATGGTCTGAGAACTTGATACATCAGGTCACGGCTTGAATATAGTTGTTACACTGAAAGCACGAACACTTTTAGAGCGCTCTCTGTTGTCAACTAACTCAAATGGGAAGAAACGTTGACGTGGCTAATTTGAACGCACGGACTATACAGACACTGGGTAGTGTGAGCATATCTACCAGCAGAGCTTATATACTTCTATCATAACTAAATCTCCAAACATACACATATGCACTTAGATAGCTACAAACAACAAGTAACAAAACATTTCTATAAATTTATAAATATAGGCATTGTTTTTTAAATATTACTAGTGAGCAATAAAATAAAGATAAGATACATTTTATGGTAAAAATGTTTATTAGAAGATATTGTAGATATATATAATATAATATATCTTTAAGAAATCTTGAGTAGACGACTATTCTTGCTTATCAAAGCATAGGATTAGTTAGAAAATAAACTAACAGTTACCGGAAGTTTATATTTATGACGACGACGTTTTGACTTTTAAATTTGGGAAATTTTGAAAAAGTAAAATATACAATCGAATTATTAATAAGCTTCCATCAAAAGTGATATGATATATACACACGCAGCTCTAGAAAAACACAGGAAGTGATTGATAGAATTGGAAAAAAAAAAATGGCACATCCGAGTTTGGTAATGGTTTGATGGCAGTGAGCTATCAGAGAAGAACTCATTTTTTTTTTTTGCGAAGAGATTTTTAGAAATCAGTGCCCAGGCAGGAAGCCCCAGACCTCAGTCCCGCTGGACTACAGTATATGATCACATCTTTTCATACACGACAATCAAGTCTGGACTGCCTAAAAGTGTCTTTAGTGCGTGCGGGCAGCTCGCAGTTTATCACTGGCAATTTTACGTAATTCGATCGATGTTTGGCTAAGGAGTTTTAAATCGTGTATTTCGGCTGGAGGAGGAAATTTTGAATAATTACTTTTTTTATGTTCTGAAAGATGTTACTGTTCGTTGCCTAAGAAGAATTTTGTTTCATTTCAAATTGATAGGTTTTATCTTCCGTTTTAAAAACTTAACAATATTATGACAGGACTACAACTATATATTATAATGAAAAAACGGTCAAGCAGCTGTTTTAAACTGAGGAAAGGGATAATCAGTCTACAATTCTAAAAGTATCTATATTTTTATTTAAATATTCTTTGATTTACAGTTCTCTGTCTGTTTATTTATTGAATAACCCTCCAATTAAAGACTCTTTGGGCGCATATCCAGTGATAGGATTAATAAATAGAATAGATATAAATTTTAAGAAATTACATTAAGTGAATAATAGATCCTCTTTACTAGTTTACCCACACAGGCGTAAGCAGCCTGCCCATAGATATGTTATCCTTTCTTACATGAGTTTGTTATGTACATGCTTTCTGCCTACAACTAAACCTTTACTGTCCATTCTTTGGAAATTCTCCATATACACACGAGATCCAACCTTAAAAAAAAAAGTTCAACACATATGCCATTCTCTTACCGGCCGTTCAGCATCCTTTCCATCATAAACAAAATTTTCTCGATACTTTTCATTCCACGCTTTCTAGAAATTTTGGAAACTATCATGATTTTCGTATTTTTCACTCAACAATCTATCAGGCCCATCGCATTGTGGACACCAAAGTCACCGTACTTAAACTTAAACAATACTGCGGTGGAGTATTCTTGGACGCCTTGCAAGACTTTGACTCACTATGGTACAAAGGCCGCTGTGAATGCTCAAGAGTGTTCTTGCAGAGATCCTATTGTAGTGGAAGAAGAAATGCAAAAATAAATAGTTTTGAAAAATATTTTAAATGAAATAATTTTCGCAAAAATAATGTATTTTAGAGTCAGGTACTAAAATGTAAGGTCATTGTTGCTAAAGAGAGACAAAAGCACAGGAATCCGTTAGAAAAATAACAATGCCACTTGGCCAACTGTTTTGTAAGAGAAAATCCCCCGTTAGAGAGGGCATTCCTTCAAGACAGTCTACATTCTGCCTTCAAAGCCAGAACACTTGCTTCAGGAATCGCTCTCTTAAACTCATGCCAGTGATAGAGATTTGCCTTTATTCTAGATCATTTATTAAGATACAGTTTGTTGTAGACACCGAAGCAGAACACTTGTTTCTCGCTCTTAGCATCAGTGCATATTAATAAGTTTATAATATCTTGCAAATAACTTGTAGTTATTATTTTATTAGAATATATTTATTGTTAGCAGTGGTGACTACTTTCTTATTTCGAATACTTCTCTCTTAAACATATATACTTACAAGCCCTTTCACTAAACCGCTCGTGCTACTACAAACATACAACAATATCACATCAAAAACATTTCACTATTTAAATCTTAATTATTTAACAGAATTTTTCAAGTAATCCAAGGCACTCCTCAATCCTAACCACGCTGGATTACTACTAAGGAAGTGTCTTAGCTCTCCTCCTCCACACAATATACACAGCCGACTGGCATTCAGATCTCACCGTCTTCACTTACACTTTCGCCGACGACACTGTCATTCACCTTACAAAATACTGATCCTGTACACGCTGTCCGCTTTCATCTTCATTCATTAGAACCTAACTGTAACAAAAGCGAATAAAAATTAACCCAACAATTTCAAATACATCAGAGACATTTTCCGTGTTAGGCTGGTTCATTTTGCGGTCATCGACCGGTTTCGGGCGTTCGCCCATCTTCAGGATGCGTTTGTCAAACAGTATGATAACACAGACTTGCACAGAGCAAATTCAGTTTACACACTGAATGAGTGTGAAAACCATTTATGTAATTTACATGTGCCTAATGCGCAATTCAAAGTAAAAATTCAATAAGAGTTTATACATATATATATGGGCATTATTTGCAAAATGAAGAGTATTTAATCACTTCAACAAAATTGTAATAACTTTGAGTGTGTAAACTGAATTTGCTCTGTGGAAGTCTGTGTTATCACACTGTCTGATAAACGCATCCTGAAGATGGGCGAACGCCCGAAACCGGTCGATGACGACAAAATGAAGCAGGCTGACACGGAAAATGTCTGTGATGCTTTCCAGCTCTGCGCAAACAACCACCACAATAAATTCAAATACGTTACCTTTAGGCTTAAACGACAGATTCTTGCACTATTCGTTCAATACTCCTGACCAGGCTGACCATGTGCGGTATCTTGGGCTACATTTAGGCAAAAGAGTTACCTGGATATACATCTTGTGTAACGATCTGAACTTAACGAAAGGTGCAAACAACTTGACAACCTCAAAACTTCAATTACAGAACAAACAGCGGTTGTACCTAGTCCTTCTTGCAGCAATAGTTACGGACTATCGAACTCTATGGAACAGCTAATCTATCCAACACAAACAAAAACTTCTACTATCCATAATCCTCCGCCGTAACGCCCCCTTTTATATGTAATTTAACAATTCACATAAATCTCTAAATCCCATCTATATTGATTTGAACTTTCCAAATTTCGCTATAATATAAAATATATCTTTAATCCTTAACAGTAAAAATGTTCTCAACTACACTTCCCTCTAATCCATCGTTAGCTGGCCAGTTGGTCGACTAATGATGGTCATCACTGGTGACACTATTCAAGCTTCTCACATCATTTATTTCTGCCATTTATGTAATTTACATCTGCCTAATGCACAATTCAATGTAAATATTCAATAAAAGTTTATATATATGTATATATATATATATATATATGGGCATTATTTGCAAAATCACTTCAACAAAATTGTAACATTAATTAAATGTATGTTTACATATAAATATGCAAACAGTAAAGCTGGCGTCTTAGTTGTTATTTGTTATTGCTACTAGGAGCGCTAGTGTCGGCTGGATCAAGACTATAAATTAGTAGAATATTACAGGTAAAAACAAAGTATTAGACAGAGCTCAGGTTTTCTCTCAAAATTAGTTAACTGGATTACTTACTGGTCTCATCACATGTTTTTTTTAGTTTTCCACATTTTTCTTTGTTTCTATTAATTATGGTAGTTTCTTTTAATTTTTTTTTTTTATTATTAAATTATCTGATAGTTGTTCCTCAGTATTGTAATTTTAAATTGATTTTTTTTTTTTTTTTTTACAAAAAATTTAATTACAGATAGTTTCTTTAAATTTTGGGGCATATAGAAGTGCTTTCCTTCTGTTTGTCACTCCATGCTTTAGGTCTAAGTAGTAATCTCAGAAACTTAAAACGGGCTTCAATTTGTATTTCCATAAACTTTTATTATAAAAATTAATATTAATTATTATCGCATTCCTTATGAGTGAATATGCTACACTGCGGTTTTGAAAGAACTTTTTATACCTCTCTATTGATGACTGGATAAGACCTCCAGTGCTGTGAAATTTCAGTATTTCAGAAGGGTTATAGGGAGGATATCTTCGCTTTCAGCGCCCACTCACTATATTAGGGTGACCAGAGTTATATGCTCCACCCACTTTTTTTTTAAACGGCGGGAAATTTCGAAAAAATAGAAAACACGTATTTAATCATTTTTAGTCTAGTTTATTTTCAGTGATTGAACCATTTTTTTATACCCCAATATCCCGAGATACAGCATCCAACTTTTTTTTTTCAAATGGAACATTATATTTTTTTTTTTGCATATTTTTATAGTAATTGAGCCTCTAAAAAAATAAAATAAAAAAATTTAAAATCGGTTAGGTTTTTCAAAAGTTATGGTAATTTAAAATATGAAAAACAAATTTCAGTTTAATCTCAAAATTACCTTATTTTTTCCTTAAAGAAGCTCTTCAAACTGGGCACCATCAACGGATAGGCAAGCCAAAGCTCTGGACTCCCACGC
>JAAEAF010009843.1:0-59488 GCA_011037195.1 Triatoma infestans
TGAATTTGTCACACGACATTTATATAAATATAAAATTTTCGTAAAAATCTGTGAAATATTTTTTGTGATTTAATTCCCTCCCGATCCCCCGATTAATGTATCTAAACTGGGTTGAAACTTTGACTGTTTGTATTCTCTAATAGAAATACATGTAAGGCCTTGTTTTAGTTTCAATTTTTGATAAACTGGAAATTTTAGCGATAGAGTCAAGTTCTAAACATAAGCGTAAAATTCTATTTGACAGGAAACACTAGCGAGTGAAAACGGAAATGAGTAGTTCACAATGAAATATTCTTTTGAACTTAATATCAAATTAAATAATGATGGTTACATTTCAAAAGGGATGAATAAAAATTACGAAAACAAGAAGTACAAGTGAAAAAGAATTCTCCAGGCGAATGTTTGTCGAAAATTAGTATCTCCTAACTTATTCCTAACTAATAAATAATATTTAAGTAAATAAATAATATTTAAGTTTTAAATATTAGAACTTTCTCTTTGAATTCCTTGGCTTAATGATTAGTCCACGTTCACCACATTTATATTATTATATGGAGATAGCATAAAAATAATAATAATGGTAATAATAGGAAATCATACTATGCGACCATTCCCTGGCACACTGAATAACAGTAAAAATACAAATGTTATGTTCTAATAAAACCGCTAATATATTGTAAACAATAAAATTAAAAAAAAAATAAAAATAACGCCTCTGTAATTACTTTACTATTTATACTTTCTTTTTCTCATTATTTTCATTTTTCTTTTTTTGTTTTATTACCTATTAGTCGCATACTATTTATGACCATTCTTTGTTAATGACCATGTTCACATATAGTCTAGATTTTTTTTTTATTATAATGTTTTGTGGTTTTTATTGTAGAAAAACTAAATAATGATATGTATGTCATACCTCTATCTAATGACGTTATTGTTTACCCCACCCACCAATTAGTAAGACAGGTCCACAAAAAAAAAATCTGTTTTAAAACACTCACTACTTTCTCCTAAGTTAAGAAAAAACAAGATTAAAGAAAATCATTGGAGCTCGAGGAAATTAAAAAAAAAAATCTGGTGTGAAACACTCACACAACTTCTCTTACTCCAGTACTCAAAATTATAATTGACAAATTTTATAGTTAGTGTACCAAATTTAATGAAATTCGTCGAAAAGTGAAAACACTGTCCAGTAAAACTGTCCGGTTTACTAATTTCTTGAAACTCGGAATTTTGGCCTCTATTTTTTCTATTAAATTTGTTTGGATGATAGCACTTTAGAGAAAAACATAACCCCACCCCTCTCCACAATGTGCACTTAAATAAATTTTCCCCCATAAATGATTTAAATAAAAGTTGTAGATCTTTGTATGAGAAGTTTATATGAAAAGTTTCAAGGAAATCGTTAGAGCCACTTTTGAGAAAATCGCAAAAAAGTGAAAACATTATTTAGTAAAGTGGTAAAGCAAACGCACTTCCGGTCATCCGTTTTTTTCCAAACTCGGAATTTCAACAACATATTTAATTCTATTAACATTATTTAGATGACAGAATTGTTTAATAAACTGAAATAAACCTAACCCCACCCCTCCCCCAAAAGTGCCCTTAAATAAATTTTCCCAGCAAAATGTTTCAAATAAAAGTTGCAGCTGTTAGTAGGTGTAGTTGATGTGCCAAGTTTAATGAAATTCGTAGGAGCCATTTTTGAGAAAAGCGCAAACCAGTAAAAAAACCAACTAGTAAAATGGTATTTCCGGTTGAGGAATTTTAACAGATAACGTACTGTCAGATCCATGGTGATAACTAATCGGAATATCAAGTTTCAACTTTCTACGGTTTTTCCTTTTTTAGCTATGCTGTTCACACACACACACACACACACAATTTGCTAAAAACCACTTTTTTGGACTCAGGGGACTCAAAACGGATATTTCCGGTGAAAACTCGATATCGAAAATTTAACACGATTACAATACTCCCTCTTACTAGGAGTAAGAGACAGTAAAAAAGAAATACAAATTTTAGAAAAACTATTAACTATGATATCAATTTTGACATCTGTATGAAACATTAACATAACCTTCTCTTGCTGCTATTGTAATACTGTTCATTCTGTTTGTTGATTCTTATGACTTCGAAATTCCTCAAAACATGATTACAATCAGGGATAGATATAGATTAGTTTCAAATTTTTCAATAATTATTATGAATATCACAAAGCTGAATCTAAAGTTTATAGATCCTTCTAGAAACCCCATAAAAAAATTCAGGAAATCTATTCGCTAGAATCACCACACACTTCCGGGCAAATCATTTTTCTTTCAACCTGGAATCCTAGAGCCATTTATTTAAATCAACTTAATGTTAGATATAATAATATCATAGCTATTGAAGAAATGGTTTAGGAAGGTTTAAAGCTGCAGCAACCCAAGATTTCGTAAAAGTAAATTCTGCCAGAAAAATTAGTCAAATTAAAAGTAATAGCAAACCTATAGGTTGTGCAGTTAGTATAAGAAATTCAAAGAACAATTGAGGAAATGCAAATGTAACTCTTAACATGATAGGCCCTTTATGAAGAACTATATTTTAAATAATTTTGTAAACAACAGTAATTAAATTCTATATTCTGAAGTTCTACCTTTCAGTTTCCATTTCATATAGCCTTCTCCATTCATAATATTATCGTCAACATTATTTGTTAACATCCTGAAACATTGCAGTAACAAACACTATCACAGCCACTCACATATGACATTCCCACCAAAAAGAAAAACAGCTGATCAAAGATAAAAAGTGCTGCCACCTATAGTTGATCTATTGAAATAAAACTTGGTCAGCATATATGCAGAAAAAAGGTATGGCCGTTCATTTGAAATGTTCTGGGGAAAAAGAAACGGTGGTTTTTATGGGTCCATTTTCCCCCGACCTCCTCAACATGTTGTTGGACCCTTTTCGTTAATATAGAAATAAACACAATAACAAAATTATAATAAATTAAATTATTAATATAATTAAAATCCAAATTTTAAAACCCACAATAACAATTTATATTATTACAAAAATCTATACAATAACAATCAAACTACTAATGATAATATCCGTGTTGGAAACCCAATCAAAGTAAAACGAAATAGTAAAACTGCAAGCTCAATAAACAACAACAAAATTGGAAATTAGAATAATATTATAGATTTAGAATGTCCCTGAATATGGGGAATTTATACATCTCTGAAAGCTCGAACAATAAAGTATTAAAAAAAAGAAAAGAAAGTCACACTTACAGCTGATTGACGTTTGACTGAAACTTTCGTTTCGGATGATATCTAACCCTCTAATACCGGGTGAAAAATCTGATACAAAGTCCTCGAGGGACCCTACTCCTTTATTCCCCCAATTTTTGTGTTTATAACTGCAATAAATGAGTGCATTGAATAAACGAAATAGATGTTCAACAAAAATTCTAAGACATTTTAAAACTTTATTTATTAAAACACTTCATATTTGAAGAACAAAAAAAAAAGCTTTAGAAGAAAAACAGCCTTCTTCGGCTTCTCAAAGCTCTGTGAAACGGCGTCAGTCAAGCTCTTCACAAGTTTCACTTCTAGTTTTCCCTATAGAATATTTCTTCATTTTTTTTTGTTGAGTTTAGAATTTAGTGTAATTTTTTTTTTTACTGAATGTAAAGTAATTAGTGTTTTATTTATTACAAACAGTATGTTTCAAAATTGTATTTGCCTAAGAAATAGCTATTCTCTATTTTTGAAGAGAAATTGAGATTACAGCGACAAACCAAGTCGATGTGGCTGCTCAATTTCATTGAGTTGCTATAAAAAACACTGATTACTAATCAATCTATCTTCATGAGACAATCCTCAAGTCCAAAAGACACAAACGTTACAAAACTAAAGTAAATAGCGCAAAGAATAAGCGAAATAAGAATGAAACATACATAAATAAACTCAATGCGCAGGGCCTTAAATAATACTATTTATCAATGACCGTAGATGTGATTATGGAGGATTCCCAAGGAATCCAAGATAATTTGCTCCGCCAGCCGGGTCAAATTCCCTTTGTCAATGCCGACATTATCAAAAAATTCAGCAGTAGCCATTGGGATTGCCCCCGAGAGCCGAACCATAAGCCGTGAACTGCAAAGTTCCTTTCTCCAAATTCTTGTAGGAACTTTTCTTGGAGAAAGTTAACGCACTTCTCATAAATCGTTCTCTTTTCTTCATTAATCAATAATTGATTAATGATCAATTCAATAATTGATAATTGAGGAGCTGGGAGAATAAAATTGAATTTGCTTTTTATATAATAATTCATTTATAGAAATTAAGGTTTTTTTTTAATTATCTGTATAGTCAAAGAATTTATTCGTAAACTGAAAACATCAAACTAATGACGAAACATTTTCTTCCCTCTCTTTCTCCACTAGGTGATGCACAAGGAATGTCTAGGCAGTTACACTCCATTCTGTATGAAACTGAGTCTGATGAACATGATCGGACGCATTGGTATTATCAATCTGCCAATATTGCCTGGCATAACGTTAAGATCATCCGGTCTACCACCAGCATCCAGTTCTGTACAAAGACTGTTGAAACAACCAGATCTAGTGGACAATCTATTGATGGAAAGGCTATCCGATTATCTAGGAACTTTATCGCTCAATGTTAAAATTTTAGAAAATGAGGAAAATGGTGAAGGTGGCGCTGCTGGAGACAATGCTACTGGTAAGTTTGTTAGAATTTAATTAGAACTATAATATCTTTTGTTTTATATATACATATATACTCAGAATAAAACTGACACTGGTATAGGCCCAGGGCACTGGAAACTGGCCCTGTTTAGTGTGCTTGGACACTTTTTAACCTACCTGTTGGTTACTTTGTTACTCTGTTTTGTTTTTACTTTCACACTGATTTTTGTACTTTTGCGCTGTTTGTATTTCTAGCCAACTTTGTTGTGGTTTTTAATAATTACAGTGTATGCGTAATAAAGTGGCATTTTAACTAATTGCTTGAGTTGCGCACGTTGATTTCATTAATAGAACCAGCTTTTCAATACAGGTTTAAGAAATGAAGCACTAAACTCCTCATCAGGTCTCTCAGAACAACCACCCTGGCCTAGTTTTCTTGACTAATGTTTGAAATGAAACAATAATATTGTAAATTCAATCAAACGCATTACTGTTCAGTTTTACAACCAATGCCTTTGCTGGGGATCTTAGCTCACACTCAGCAATAAGGTCACCCAATATACAAAGAAAAAACAATCCCCCCCCAATCATTTCTGAAGTCTAGTGAGTCTGCATTAGACACTGGATGCGAAAAGAGACTAGCAAAAGAGGAAACTCTCAGTGAGGAGTAAAGTTGGATAAGACCTGTAGAGAGCGATGTGGACTAGCCACTTCTTCAGTGGATCTTGGCGTCCCTGTGGGTTTATTCCAGCCTAATAATAGGAACAAAATTTGCACACTGATACCCATAATGCTCTCACAACACACACACACACACAGATTAGAGAGAGAGTACATTATAAGGCCAGCAGAGTAAATGTGCAAGTAAGCTGGCAAACCCTAGCTGTTGCCACATTGCACATACACTGGCAATACCTAAGAAAAAGCCACAGAACTTTCAGGTTGCATGGATTTGGGGCTTTATAGCTACTTCCTATACAAGTAACCAAAAAACAAAGTTGATTGGAGCTGGTGTACCTGAAAACAGTCGGCAAGATTTTCTAAGAATGAGTTGGTGGCACTGTCCCAGAATGCTGACCGAGCACGTTATCTTCTGAGCCGTCTGCACGACTCATGTGCCGCAAACCCTGAACATTAGTTCCCTCAAATTCTTCATTTTCAAGCTTGCACAATGGTGCAAATCATACGCGATTAATCTTACCAATCAATAAATCTATAACTTATAACTTGCAATTTGTAAATAATAAATCACTTGTTATCCCCTCTCCACATTGTTACAGGACGTAAAAAGGACAAAGGAGGCGGTGCCATATTGGCCGCCGGTATGATGTCAGCTGGTACAGTGTTAGCCGTAAAATTGGCCGCATTAGCAGCAATATCTGGTAAAGCATTGATGGCCGCAATGATAGCCTTGATGTTGGCGGCAATTGCAGCGCTCACCAAAGGCGGCGGTGAAGATCACAAGACCACTTATGAAATCGTAGCCAAACCGGTGGTCAGCCATTCGCATACACATTCCAGTGAAATACAACACGGCCATAGTGGACATTATAAGAGAAGTTTGGATGCGCACGATCTGGCATATGCAAAACAGAAACCTTAAATCACAATATTTATTAATTTTATTTTCTTCAAGAAAAGTAAATTAAAATAAAAAAAAAACTATGTATTTAAGTTAATGTGGGAGCCGGACTTTCTACTGAACTTTACACATCTTTACAGACTGATCTTGACTATACTCTTTACGCACTGATTGGATAATTGCTTTAAAAATCGTACTATAAGTTTGATAAAAGCGAGGATTTATCTTATTACAAAAAAAAAAATTAGCTCATATATTATTCAAGGGGAAAAAAATTACAATCAAAAAAATATATTAAAAAAAAACAAATTAATTTTAACCTGAATATTGATCATTTATAATTAATTTATTTAAAAACATAAATTTAAATAAATTAGTAAACAATAATTAACTGATAATTTAACTACTAATTAATTAACTTCTAATTAGTTAATTATTTAAAATAAATTAAAAAACCAAAGAATAAATTAAATCGATTATATATATATGAATAAAAAATGTTTATAAATGTAACAAATTAAGAATTTTAAAAATTAAAAAAAAAAAGAAGTGAAAAAAAGTGTACAATTATAATGAAACTTTGCCCAATTTTAATAACTGTTAATTGCCTTAGTATTTGTGATAAATTCTAAGATATTTATTTATTGTATTTATTTATTATCTATTTATTTATTTTTTATACATGAAAAAACAATGTAAAGCAATTTTTTTTAAAAAGAAGCATTTTTGAAAATGAAAGCATTTTTTTTTTTTTTTTTTTATTACCTTTTTTCCTTATTTTTGAAAGTTTGTCAAAAATCAGGTGTGAAACACACACTACTTTCTCTTGATCTTAATTAATACAAGAAATTAGTTATAATGTTTAGTTGGGATGGACATAAAAATGGTGGTAGGTACCTGAGCTGTATATCTCTGTATGTGGAGCGTTCTATGACAAAACCAAGAAAGCTTGTGCAAATTCTAAGTTTTTCCGCACTCCGCCATCACATAAGTACTTTCTTGAAAAAGCTGCAATAAAAATGTACGTACTTCGACTGCAACCATTAATTATTCAAGAAGTAAATCATACATCAATCAATACATTCTTCACTTCAATCTTATTCAGCTTCTTTTTTTTTGGCTATTCAGAGTCAAAAATGTTCTTTAATTCTTAAAATTCTTATTTTAAAGTCCCATTTAAAAGTCCCACTGTAAAGCCCAAAAAACCTCAACACCAATCCTCATCCTACCGTCCCATTCGCTTACTCTTTGTCCTGGCCAAAATATTTGAAAAACTCATCCTTAAACATATCCTGCCAATCCTTGAAGTTTCCAATGTTATCCCAGACCATCAGTTTGGATTTAGACGCCACCATTCTACCATACAACAAACTCACCGCGTTGTAGATACCATTGCATCCTCCCTTGAGAAGAAGGAGTGCTGTTCGGAGGCTTTCCTCGATGTGAAGCAGGCCTTCGATCGAGTACGGCACCCCGGGCTGCTCTGGAAACTTAAGGGCATCCTTCCAGCCACTTATTATCTTATCCTAAAATCTTACTTATCCGATAGGTATTTTCAAGTACAAATCGGATCATCTTTCTCTCCTTTCAATCATATCGAAGCTGGAGTGCCGCAAGGCAGCATTCTAGGTCCTATCCTTTACTCAGTATACACAGCAGACATCCCAACACATCCTGATACCATCCTTCTCAACTATGCAGATGATACTGCTATCCTGTCTTCTAAAAATGATCCCGTAACAGCCCATAGAAATCTACAAACCCACCTCTCCTCCCTAGAAAATTGGTTCAAAAAATGGGTCATTAAACTTAATGAAAATAAGTCCCAAAACATTACCTTCACTCTACGTCGCATTACTCTTCCCCCAGTCTACTACAACTTAATTCCCTTACCAGTGGTCAACGTTGCTTGCTATCTTGGGCTTTACTTAGACCGAAGACTTACATGGAACCCTCATACACGACTTAAAAAATTAGAACTAAACAGACGCTTTCGACAACTTAAATAAAATACTACTGGACAACAGATCTAAACTCTCCCTAGACAACAAAAGACTAATTTATACATCTATTTTAAAGCCTATCTGGGCATACGGAATAGAACTATGGGGTTCAACCAAACGCTCAAATCTCCAAAGACTTCAATCCCTACAATCCAGAATCCTCCGTATATTGTAAACGCTCCTTTTTACGTCTCCACCCGAACCATACATACTGATCTTAATATACCGTTCATTGCTCAAGTCGCCCAAATCCGTTACAGGAAATTCCATATTAACCTACAGACTCACACAATCCCTTTAACTCAACACCTGTCTTCCCGAACACTTCTTCCTAATAACCCTCCTATTTTTTTGGTTTATTCTTTTTATTTAGATCCTGTGAATGTATCACCTAAAAAGTGTTGTCAGTAATATATTTCTTATTTAGAAATATTGATGTTAATAATATGATTCAGCTCACGTGCCATAAGCTAGGTGTCAGTACTAACACAGCCATGAAAAATATGAATACAACTACATTATAACTAATACAATAAAATAAATTCCTTTCTATAATAAAAAACCACGTGGTGCTCATCATACTAATTGAGGCGAATCATATTATTAACATAAATATTTCTAAATAAGAAATATATTACTGACAACACTTTTTAGGTGATACATTCATAGGATCTAAATAAAAAGAATAAACCAAAAAAATATTTAAATCTAAATGGATGAAGCCTCTCAACATAGACACAGTAAAATACCATTAAATGTTTAATAAGAATATACACTAGAATTGTTATTCCTTGATAATGGCACGTAGAGTGCATGAAACGTTGGAAGATCATTAAATAAAAATTGATGGCTGTTGATAATGGTTCAATTTATTTAAAATAACCAGTTATAAAGTAAATCGAAGAAACAGCAAATAATTAAACATTTAATGAAATAGTTTATTCAGAGATTATTAAATATTTCATTGTTTTTTATAGTAAAATAATTATGGAAACTGCACTTTATACGTTAGCATCAAACTCCTCTAGAAATCTATAAAATTACATTATTATATCAACTTTATCACGATCACAATATAATCTCTCATAGCAGTGAGAAAAACTAAACATCAATAACAAAAGAAATGATCTTGAAAATTGTTAGCTAGAAGAAAGAAGCTCCTAATAGTTTTTATGCTTGAAGTAAAATTGATTTTATGTTTTTCCATTATTATTATTATTATATCTTTTTTTTTTTTATAAGAAGATACGAAAACTAGTTAAAAAAAAAATAATAATAAAGAAAACAGAATCATTCCATAAAATGGAAAGTTTATAATCCTTTTTGATTTTCATGGTCAATTTTCTACTCTAATAATCTTGACCAGGGTGCGGCCTCTTCACATCTAGTTTTCCCTATAGAATATTTCTTCATTTTTTTTTTTCTTAAATTTTAGAGTTCATTGAATCCAATTAGAGTTTAGAAATTTAGTGTAAATTTTTTTTTTTTACTGAACGTAAAGTAATAGGTGTTTATTTATTACAAACAGTATGTTTCAAATGGTAGAATTTAAAAAAAAAAAATCTCAGATTCTCATTATAAGTCCCTCAAATCAATTTTTGGGAGAAAAACTTTTAATACGTATAAATGAATGTTTCAAATTAAACTGATCGATTTGATTATGTTTATTTAGCTTCCCAAGTGTAAAGATAATAGAAAATTGCAAAAAAAAATAACACGAAAATCTATTCTGTACAGTTCTGTTTTCAGTAAACGAATTTTCTTCAAATTTATAAAATCAATATAGTATTTAATGTGCTTAATGATTTGATAGGTGCTTGAACCGTACATTATATTCACATAGAAAAATAGTTCAAACAACAATAATAGCTTTATAAGTTAAAAAAAAAAATATCGGAACTATTTTCGATAAGAAAAATCTGGTGTGAAACACTCACACTACTTTCTGTTTTTCTAGTTCTCAAAATTGTAATTGACAAAGTAATTTACCGGAGAAGTGTTTAAAGAGAATAATACCGGAGAAATGTTTGAAATAAAAGTTGTAGCTCTTTGTGTGTGTAGTTGATATATGAAGTTTAAAGAAAATCGTCGGAGCCATTTTTGAGAAAATCGCAAAAAAATTCAAAAAAAATTGTTAGTAATGTGGTCAAGTAAACGCAATTCCGGTAATCCGATTTTTTCAAACTCTGAATTTCCACAACATATTCAATCTAATTAACATTATTTAGATGGCAGAATTATCTAATACACTGAAATAACACTTTAGATGAAAACCTTACTCCACCCCTCCCCCAAAAGTGCCCTTAAATGAATTTTCCCGGAGAAATGTTTGAAATAAAAGTTGTAGCTCTTTATACTACTTTAAAAGTTGTAGTTGATATACCAAGTTTGAAGAAAATCGCCGGAGCCATTTTTGAGAAAATAGCAAAAAAGTAAAAAAAAAATAACTAGTGAACTGGTATTTTCGATTGAGGAATTTTGACAGATAAGTACTGTCAGATCCCATGGTGATACCTAAACGGAATATCAAGTTTTAACTTTCTACAGTTTTTCGTTTGAGCTATGCTGTTCACATACACACACACACACACACAGAACATTTCCTGGAAACCACTTTTTTGGACTCAGGGGACCTCAAAACGGATATATCCGGTAATACTCGATACCGAAAATTTGACAGATTACAATACTTCCTCTTACTAGCAGTAAGAGAAAGTAAAAAGTTCAGTAAAATAATGGAGCTACATAAATTTTGACTTTGTTCCATTTTTTTTGTTTTCTATTTTTGGGCCACTTTTGTTTTTAATGCGCACTCTCACATAAAAACAATTCTCCAAAAAAACAAAACCATTTTTTTGCTTTTGGAAACCCCAAACAATGTATTCAGATATTTCTCAGGCCATTTCAACCGTCGTCGTTGTCGTGGGAGTTGCAATACCTATACTCTAAGAAATGAACAAAATATGACTTTATCTAAAACCTCTGAGATTTTTATCCGTCCCAGTATGCATATATATGCTGTCCCTGACCGGTTTTGGGGTTTCCATCCATCGCCAGATTAAGGCTATAAAATTCGTTTAGAGAGTTGACTTCAACTTTATATTTCTGTCACACACTGCATTTATTGAATCAAACACTTGGTCGTAGGAGGATCAAGCAATGAGGATTATCTCCACTTTCCAGATGGAACCATAATTAAGAGTTGGGAGTTTTAAAAAATTTGGTATCCGTTTTCCTTTAGGATGGCTCTCCAGACAAATATGTAGTGTCAGTTGCTCAAAATAGTCGTAAACCCAATACGTATGCTTAACTGGTGCATCATGGAATCCATAAATATAAGTAAAGGGAGAAAAAAAAAACAGGAAACTTTATACGTCCATTGTGAAGACTAAAGTGTTGTATGTAAGTGAGACGTGGAACCTCACCAAGCGACAAGCTCAGAAGCTAAAATCTGTAGAAATGGAATTCTAGCGTAGTTCTGCGCGCATCTCGAGAGCATGCATACACAACATGTAAGATCGAAAAGGATTAGAGCGCTTGTGGAAGTTAAGGACGGTGTGACAGTCCCAATATACAAAAGAGCTCTTAATGTTGGTATGGACAAACGCTACAGATGGAAGACGTCAGATGGCCCAAGAGATGACTGTGATGGCAGCCAGAATTTAATAGAATTAGAGGTAGATCAGACTGCAGAATATCCAGGAGGTCATGGCCGACGGGGGATTGCAAGACAGCGATTTCAGGGAGAGAGAGAGAGAAAGAAAGAAAAATAAATTTATTATGCTCTGGGACGGATGAGCTCAGTTGGTTTTCGCAGTCCAAAATGCTCATCGGGATCCGGACAAGGCCATTAGTGAGACGTCGCTGTGTTTTTCACGGAGCTCTCTCAGGCATATGGTTGGATCCCTTACAGCATTGTGGTTTATGCCGGATCCCCTACATAATGGGGTTCATGCCGGATCCATTTTGCAGAGTCTGTGAGACAGAGGAGGAAACACCCATCCATCTGATGATTGATTGCCTGGGTTGTGAGGAAATTAGGTTCAGGACCTTTGGTCGGAATAGGATGTCTGTGGAAGAGCTTAGGCTATTTCCTCTTAAGGTTATTGTCCGATTTATTTGGACTGCAACGAATCTTAGATGGATCACATCCGGGGCTGGGTATTTGATCTAGACCCTGTTTTTTGTTGTTTTTCTTGGGGAAGCTTTATGGGCCGAGTGGGGCTTTGGATAGCATATGGTTTGGCCCCTCCTCACAAACAAATATATAATACTCTGGGACTTACGTCCCTTAAGAGCAACAAATAAAATATACATTTTTCGTACATATTTTCTCTGTACTGAGAAAGAATGAAATAAAATAAATTCCCAATAGCTATTTACATTAAAAATTATTTTACAATGAAAATGTGCAGAAATGCAACTTAAAAAAATAATAATAATAGTAATAATACTAATTATTATTGATATAAAACAAAGAAAAACAACCATAACTTCTATTGACAAACTTAAAAATCCCCTTTATACTGAAAAAAACAACAAATGATTATAAAAGAAAAACTTAAAACTAGGCAGTGTTTCCTTGCTTGTCAAGTCCAGTAGGTAAGTCGTTCCAAAGTCTACCAGAAGTAACGGTAAAGGAGTTTAGGTAGGTTACGGTCCTGTATGATTGTATGTATGTACAGTCTGGTGTCGACAGTCCTTTCCTAAATCTATTGCAGCTTTTAGTGAAAACATCTCAAATAACTATTTTGGAGTCTGTGTTCTGAACTAATGGTATATGAAAATGAAATGAAGTATTGCCTACGGTGATCAATATTAAGGCAGTTTAGAGTAAGGTAATTGTGATATACGAGGCATGTCCAGTAAGTAAGTGTTCTGAGGCTCTCACGGCCGGAGGGATTTTGTTTTCGACATGTTGGCTACACTGTCGTGTAGCCTGATTCCTCCCCTCCGCAACGAGACCGGTTCGAGGTCAGTACGTTGAGAACTGTCGACGCGACAATACGTTTCGTGAAAAATGTCAATCCAATCTCCCGCCAAGTGTGAAATACGCGGAGTTTTTGAGACGCTACAAACTCCATGGAGATGAATTTCTCCGCTCCATCATTACTGGAGATGAAACTTGGGTTGCACACTACACACCTGAAACCAAAAGGCAGTCTCAACAGTGGCGTCACACCTCTTCACCCTCCGCCAAAAAGTTCAAAACCACAATTTCGGCCAAGAAAATCATGGCATCCGTGTTTTGGGACTGCCAAGGCATAATTTTAATTGAATATATGCCTCAAGGGGAAACCATCAACTCTGCCAGTTACTGTGAGACCCTAAAAAAATTGCGGAGGGCGATTCAGAACAAAAGGAGAGCCATGGTGACAAAGGGAGTCTGCCTGCTACACGACAATGCCAGACCACACACGGCCAACGCCACGAAGGAACTGCTTGCCTCCTTCCCTATAGAGGTATATTTTTATGGAGTTTTACTTGGTATAGAGATTTATAAATACTATTGCAGATATTACTGACATGGTTATTCCAAGATAAAGTATTAGAAATTGGCATACCTAAACATTTCGCACTCACAACAAGGTATATTTATATTATTAACTGTAATTTTGGAAATTAGGTCTAAATTAATTGCATTTATATATATAATGTGATAGGGAGACTGGATGGAGCGGATCCATGCGGGCAACCTATAAGGAGTACTCTGATAAAAGAAGAGAACTTCCAATTCTAATCTTAATTTTGGCAATAACTGGTAAGGTAACTTTATCTAGGTACATTTCATAATGAATTAAAAAAAAATTGATCGTCTGTATATATAATCATACTTAAAACAAAACAAACATTCAGTTACATAGCGCTGTAAAAATTAAAGGATCTATTCACAAGTATCTGATAAAAATTTTAATTACTTACAAAGTTTGGGCCAAATAAATTATTAGTGAGGATTAGTGAGGTTTGAGGAAATTTAAAAAAAAAAAAAAAAAACCCATCCTAGATTCTAGAATAAAAGGAAATCCACGATTTCCTATTTTGTCAAATGATATCGCCTTTGTTTTTTTTTGTTTTTTTTTTATTACACGACTACTTTATTTGAAAAATGTAACGAATGTATTTGAAATGTTTAAAACGAATTTTTATTTGAAAAATGTATCCATAAAAAAATATACTTTTAGAGAGCTTCACTGCTGAGGAAGTTATGACGATAGGCTTCTCGCTTAAGTATCAGAAAAAAAAATGAGAACCACATTGAAACAGGTTGATTATAAATCAACTTTATACTTTGTACTTTGATTATTTATTAATAATTATGGCATAAATAAATAAATAAAATAGTTTTTTTTCATAATGTTTTTGATCATAATTAGCATAATCAACTTACTTTCCCTTTAGATTTTCCCTTTAAAATTAACCTTGAAAAAGAAAATAGTAGAACTTTCTGAATTTTCTGCTTTTACTAATTAGATAATTGAGAGGAGAATAAAGAAAAGCGATGAAATTAGTTAGATGATCATTCTCTAGTTTAAACCAAGTTGTTTTATCCTTTTAATATTTCTGGATATAATATAATTTTCTTCAGATATTCCAAATTGGTTGAAATAAATAAATTACTTTTTAAAAAATAAATATAAATAATATATCGATTAATAGGTAATTATTTTCTTGATTCATTTCAATAGCAACAAGACTCTACTTGCAGTTGTGCTTAGATTTTAAATGCGAACAGAATTTTGTTGTAAAGCCAAAATCAGTACAGTCTAATAGATTTATCACAGCTCCCATGACTGCCAGTTCTTGTAGATAGATTGTAGTCTTCTGCAAAATGTACAACGTTTAAGTGTGTATGTGTGAAGTTAAGCTAGAGTTTGATTATGGTGGGAGCCCCAAGCTCCAACTAAAATACAAGGAACACAGGAAAAAAACTAACAAAAGTCATAATAATTGTAGTAAACAGCATCTAGGTCTATGTTCAGAAAAAGGAAAACACAAGTTTTATCTATTTCAGGATATTTTACCAATATCAAAGAATCTTTGATACTATTTGGCCGAAATAATTGTACTAAGTTCGTATGCAAATTTTTGCAAAACAACATTTTTGTGATCGTCCTTATTCAAATAAAAAAAAAAAAAAAAACCATTGTATAAATAATATATTAGGAGATTATTTTATATGTCACATTAAAACTAATTGCAAGTACGACAATTTTATATGCCATATATATAATATACATTAACACCATTAAAACTGCGATTATTGTTTATCTAACTTGGACAAGTCGACTATTAATATATTTTAATTAATCAAGAGACATTCCTTGATGAAATGGATAGCACAAACAACATTCCATGAAAAGAAAAAGAAAGAAATTACAAGCTGGAGTAAAGTTTTACTGATTCCAAAAAAATCCCTCCCTCCCAAAACCTGAAGATCCTCCAAATATGTTTATAAAAAAAAATTTAACAGTTAAATTCCTTTTTTTTAAAAAAACTTCTACCTTCTACATCAAAGTACTTACATACATAGTACAAGACTCATAAAACTGGGCCAATCAACTAGGTATTTGTTTACAATGAATACTGAAAAGCTCATTTAATTGTAAAAAAAATAAAAAATAAGTAAAGGAAAAAGAATGGATTGTTTAAAGAAAAGTGGAAAGCACCAAAATAAAACTACAAGAAATTGATCACTTATAAATTATGAGTGAGGCCTTCCTCCCCGAATCGCCCCACCTTCTGACCATTACTTAACAACTTTGTAAAAGAAGCATATCATATTAAACAAAACTCCATTCTGTTTTCTCCACTTGTTGTTCTCCTTCTCTTTTAACCATCCTTCTTCACTCAAAAGTTCTATCTATTATCTTAAACAAAAAAAATATCTCAACCAGAGAGGGGAGTCCATAACAAATCAGCCTTCAGATATAACTTAGAAGAACCAAGCTGGTATAATGTAGTGTTCCGGTTAATCATTACTGGAAAACAATGGTAGCCAAGTATTATTATTGTCTAATTGTGGCATTCTGCTTTATAAAGTTGACATTAGGTGTTGAAGACAATTCTACCAAAACTACTCCATTGGAAGTGAAAAAGGTACGTTTTATAAAATCATAAATTATTAAACTTTTTTTTACAGTATTTACAGTTATTTTTACTGTATTTTATTAATAATTAATTATAGATAACTTACTAAACTGTTTTGGAAGTTATTCATAATAGTCTTTTTAACTAAATCAAATAAGGGTCTTATTTTAAAACTTTTATCATGCTTATTTTCATTAGCTTTTCTGCTATCTTGGAAATGTATTAGACATTTCCAAGCTCATAGCTTGTTTCACTAACGGAATTCCTAAATCTTCCGCTGCTGACCAACAAACTTTTTGCCTAGGTAAGGTGTGATATCCAGAAAAAACCATGAATCCAATAAAAACTTATATCATTGATCGTAACACTGTCCGAATGTTTGTTTTTTGTCTCTTTTGCTAAGTGAATTGTTTCTTCAACAATTAGTTCATACACTTCTTTGGTAAGGAAAAGTTCAAATAATTCCAGCATAGAATGTTCAGCTAATTCATTTTTGAGTTCATCCAAAAATGATGAACTCAAGTCGAAATTGTATTTTGGATGTTTATTCATCCACAAGAAAGTTTTTTTTACATTTTTTTGGTTGACGCTTTATATCACTTTCTTCTTCATCTTCCAATAATAGTGTACCCTTCGGATTTTCGTGTAGCTGAACTTCAACCAAGCCCCAGGAACATCATGTACAACGGGCATTTCGATAACGTCATCGTCAAATCTTTCGTCGTCGGTCTGTTCGTCTACTTCAGGAGAAAGAGCAAGAATATCTGCTTCAATTTCTTCGGAAAAACAATAAGCATGTGCATCTTCTATATTTGCAAAATTCTGTTCATTTTCTTCCTGTTTCAGATTCAAGATTATATACCAGGCAATATTTAGTTTCCTACCCAAGGTTTACATAAAATTATAAAAATATTCGCGTACATTTTAATTAAATAAGCGAAATTAATAGTTTGGTACAGTACTTTTGAAATTGATACTTGCTGTCGGTTGCTGGAACCCTAAACAGATACCGCAATCCTAGTCAGTTTCTTTTCTACTTTCCTTATCATATCTCGAGGCGTAGAACTCCCCTTGAATGTGGGTTCTATGTGGTTGCGTCTCGTGTCTGCCTTGAAGCGACCCAGGATACCTCCCTAAAGTACTTCTTCTCTCAGTTAGAGTGCTATAGTAAAATATAGCTTAGAAAAGAAAACTTATACTAACTTAAAGTTGCAGAATTACACATACATTAATATTATTATTGGAAAACGTAGAATGGAAAAAAAAAAATGTTACCAATAATAATGTAAACTTAAAAAATAATATCGTATTAATCATGTGAGCTTAGTTTGGATGATACATCTTTATAATTTTCGGCTTTTCCATTCAATAGAAAAGTTATTTGAAACTTCGTTTCACGTTGCTTTGGCTAATATCACGTTGCTTTTTAGAATATTCTATCATTAAAAAAGTTTAACTTTTTCAACTAAAATCTGAGGTAAGATCATTATTACTAAGGTTCCGCATTTTCAAAATGCATTTCGTTTGTGGAATAGTGAAAACAAAATATTGTTGTTTGAAAGGGTTAATGGAGGCAAGTAATGGCATTATTTGCTGTTACTCTTTACGCGGCTTTAGGGGTTATGACCACGTTTTCTAGGCTGAGATCATTGGTATCATTAAATGCTGCTGTATGTGGAAGAGTGGCAGGAAGAGGTTCTAGAGGTATTCTCTAATAGTCAAGCTGCATTAAATGTTCTAATTTAATGGGTGAATGTAGGAGAATACTTAATCGCCTCGCTCAGAGGAGCAGAGAGGAGCTCTTCTGGGTATCCGGAGATGGGGATATAGAGGGCAATGAAAGGGCGAACGAATTTGCTAAGGTGAAATCCACACTGCCATTTTGTGGTCCCCAGCCAGCTTCACCCGACACTAGGCAATTTTGTGAGAGAGAAGTCAAACAATGGAAGAAGGTTTATAAAAGGCTAAAAGATTTATAAAAGATATAAGATAGGATGTACACTAACTTCTCTCATTGTGTAGGTTACAATTAAGGATTCAGATAAGTATTCTGACTGGAATCGCCTGAGTAACCAATCATTTTCACAAAATGGGCAAGACTTCCTAGATCACTGTGTCAGAATTGTGACGAGGGAGTTAGGGAAACGGTGTACTACTACCTTGATCAGTGTCCCCGTTTCGCCAATACTAGATATCACAATTTGGGAGGGCTACACTTTCAAGAGATTGCTTTGGGAGACTGGGATATCTTATGATATTGTGGTCAGGCCGGTAATCCGAGGGAAGAGTCTTCTTAGGAGTGAAATTA
The DNA here is from genome assembly GCA_011037195.1 of Triatoma infestans. Lineage (NCBI taxonomy): Eukaryota > Metazoa > Arthropoda > Insecta > Hemiptera > Reduviidae > Triatoma > Triatoma infestans. The sequence goes on from JAAEAF010009843.1 coordinate 18,684, forward strand.
TTTTTCTAGAGGGGATAAGAGCCCCATATTAGCTTAGAATTCGCGCCTTCGAGCACCCATCATTATTAGTAATAATAAGTTACTAAATTGATCAGTTTAAATGGTCATTTTTTTTTATTTTTCATAATTACTATTATATTTTTTTATACCTTGAAAAGGACAATTTATTTTTTGTCGAAACTTTGGCATAGTTGTTTTATTTTTATGATTTACATATAATTATAAAATTAAATTGTATAGATTACTTTGTTTTAAAAAGGGTAAAGGGAAATTCCAATTCCATTAAGTTTTGATAATTTTCACTGGAAAAACGAATTATTGGAGGAAAAACTAGACAGTTTCATTCTTGGTCCCAGATCATATTACTTCTTACAAACAGTACTGCAAGATAGATTCAATTAATGATTGCAATCAATAATAATAATAACAGACTAGAGAAAGTTGTTTATATAAAACCGACTTTTCTCTTCAAAAAAAAAAAGTACAAAAATTCATTTTTCACTTAGTATATATTAATTTCTAGGTGTTCTAGATAAAAATGTCATTCCGACTATTTTTTTTTTCAATCTTTAGTTTAAAGAATAGAAAAGTAATTTTTCTATTCTGTAAATTTCGATAGAGATAAAAGAAAGAAGAACCAATCAACCCTCTAGATACACCGAAACTGATTACAATTTTGCGCTGTATCTTACACAATCGAATGTTTATTTATTAGTTTTCATTTTCTTTTTTTTTGTTTATTTTATACCCTGGGTAATTTAATTTATGTAAATTGTATCTTTAAAAATTCATTCATGTGAAGCATTTTTCTTTGTACGCTACAATTTGGTCTAGTTTTTTTTTAAAAAAAGACACTTCTTTTCAATTATTCTTTTAAAAAAATTTCCATTCCTCTTTGCTCACTTTTTGTTTAAAAATAAAAAAAAATCTATGCTTCTTTTATTTAATTTATCAATTCTATTAGTCTGAAGAGTTTTCCAGATTGTCCATCAATTTCTGTTTATTTTATTTCTTTTATTAGCCATATCTTTAACTTAATGTGATACTATAGCAATGCTTCACATGAACCTTTTGTAAGAAAGTTACACTCTATAACACTTACAAAAGGTTCTTTTACTAAATTTCTTACTACTACAAGAAAAAAGTGCTACAGTCATGTCAAATTTTCGAAATTGGCGAAGTTTAAACTTGATATTTCGTTTAGATGCTACCAGCTGAGCTGATAATGAGCTTTTTGGAAAGAAAACAAACAGCCCCTCCCCCTTCAAAAAAACTAAAATAAATGTTCTTGGGAAAATAATTCAAATATAACAGATTAGAGATCTAAATATATGTAATACGTGGCAGAGTTTGAAGCAAATCAGAGGAACCATTTTTTGGGGATTTTATTCGGGCGGTCCCTGAGCTTACGCTCACACCCGCCCAGAGAAGCCACTGATTTCAGAAAGAGAAGGAGGGAAAGAGCTAAAGAAAAAAAAATTAACGCCCTCCCTCCCTCCTTCACCAACCCAAGTAGGCATCGCGGAAACACGCTATCCAAATGAACCTAAAACATCTAAATAAAACAACAGCAGAGCCCCAGGAGTACACAACAACAAGCCACAGATCCAAAAAGAAACAACAATAACAACAACAAACACAACCCCAACAAAAGAACCACAAGAATAAAATGAATAAAAAATCTTTCAGCAACCACTCAAACACAACCACGCAATAAATACATCCACTCAAAGCCTCGCACATACCCATAACGTATAACCCATCCATACCAAACATCCCAAAACGTATATCCTAACAAGAACTAGCAACTGCCCAAACAACACAACAAGGGGAAAACTCCCAAAAAAATAAAAAGAATAAAATAAATAAATAAAAATAACTCAACCAAAGCAATCCCTCCAACCTGCCCTAGCTCCGCCTTACAAAACCCCACGACAATCGGCGCTCAAACGCCTCGACCGCAAACTCCCTTAAGGCCTCATAGGCCGGGTCATTCTCCAACAACAAAGGAAGAGAATCGTTACTCATGCTGAGGTGAAAGCCCACTTTGCGCCACATAGAGGCTCTCAGATCTTCGTACATGCCGCAAGACAAAAGAATGTGTTCCGCTGTCTCTTTCATTCCACAACGGCAGTTCCCATTGTCCATCAAACCCATTCTAAACCACTTGCCGTTTTGGGGGGATATATTTTAAAAAACTGAAAAGAAAAAAACAAATTAGTAAAGTAGCACTTCTAGATGGCGGATTTTGGCTGAAATCTTCAAAGATAGCCATCCCATGAGGAATGCGGATCAGCCACTTCTTCAGGGATCTCGGAGTCCCAGTGATAAGTATCCCAGTTATAAATATCTAATACAATAGAACAAATTCTCGTTGATGGAATATGGTGGCAATTTATTCGGAAAAAACGAAAAGAGACCAACTCTCGCTCATCACCACAGACAACTACTAACACTTATACATATATACTTTGATAAAAGAGTACATTCTAGGCAAAAAACACTGGAAAGTAACAAGGAACCCCAATCTTATAGGTCGTGACGGATTTGACTGTATACTCACTTCCTCCTCTACAGATCTAGCTTCGTAACAAACGAAATTTATAGTTACTACAATTTTTCATTTTTTTGAGTAATGCTATTCACACATACTCACGTAAAGGTAAGGAGAGGAGGAGGACATACCCTAAAAACACTTATTTCTGTGATCATTATAAATTGACAGTACTGTTTATATATTATATAATTTTCCAGTAGGTCAACGCCTCAAACGGAGAAAACGTAAAAATATAATTTCACAACTCAATGAGAGAAAATTTATGAAAGGGAAACCCATTAAATTAGTGAGAGTTCGCTCAGGATATTTACATTAGATAGTCAACATCCGACAGTTCTTTCCAAATGGATAGCAGCTGGTTAAAAATGGACAGAAATCCTGTTAATCTGTTTAAGAAAATCTGACCCTACAAATTAATTGAGATTCAATTTTCTATTTTAATTAATGAATTAAATAATTTTGATTTCAGATGCTTGAAGAGAAATGTATCAAAGAATATTCGCTAACCTGTTTAAAACTGGACATAGCAAGATTAATACCATCGTTAAGTGGCCGTCGATCTTATCGCATTTTTCCTGGCTTAATCGTTGAATCTGGCGGTTATAAGAGTAAAATTGTTGGAACTGGTTTACCACCAGAAGCTGTAGAACCAGCCTTGGATCTCTATCTTAGCCATGGATTGGATTCATTTATGGATTCATTGTCACTTAGGATTAAAGTTATGGATCGTTCAGTAGTGGAAAAGGTGAAAGATATCGGCTATAGAATGTTGAATTCTACACCAGCTTTTGTGGATCAAGATGATGTATCTGGAAGAGGTAAGAAATTTTAGATATAATTAATATGTTTCATAGATTTTTTTATAGCCAAAATTATGTTCACAATACTTTAAATGAATTTCAGGGAATTGATCAAAAAATTAAATGCTTTCTAATATATGGCAGACGTTTCGATTATATATAAAATTCATTACAATATTGCCTTAATAGAAATTACAAAATTCAGTTGCTACAAAATCTAGTCAAAAATAAACTAGATTTTGTACTATAATAATTATGTAAATATATATTCCATAAAGTCACTGGAGAAGATTATAAATATAATCGAAACGTCTGCCATTTATTAGAAAGCATTTAATTTTTTGATCAATTCAAAAAGGAAAATATTGTAAAAATTAATTTTATTAATACCTAAATTTCATCAATTTAACCTTTTTGTTGTTAATAAACATAAAACTAACTGAACATGTAGTAGCTTTCATTGGAAACATTCATCCCCAAATCAGGGTATCCCAGCAATGCTTAGAGATCGATGATCTAAATTTCAGGTCCCATTTAAGCTGCAGGTCGCGCAGCAAACTATATCCGGCCTAAGCTAAAAGTGAGTTTAAAAAATATATATTTATTTCCAGGTCGCCGAAAACGAATAAACCATGCACTATTAGTTGGAGGAATGGTATCTGCGGGAACACTATTAGCATTGACTATGAGCGCTATCTCTGCTATGGCTGGAAAAGCACTTCTAGCATCAATACTAAGCCTAACGTTGACGCTGATGAACAATCGAAATGGACAAGAAAGCAGTTCTCATGGTGGTGGCGGTGGCGGGGGAAAAACTACTTATGAAATCATTACACACTCTGTGCCGCATCATGATCACGATTATAATCGCCATACTTGGTCAGCTGAACCGGCTTCCGCTCAAGAAGCTTATCATTTTGTAAAAGGAATGAGTCCCAGTACACATCAGATACATGTCTAGGATTTGTCCTTTGGAATTTTTACTAAGCTGTGATAATTGTTTTCGTGTTCTATATAATCGTAATGATCTCCTCTAATAATATATCTCTGCTCTGACTTCACTAGATTATGTCCAGCAAAAGCACAATGCGCCCAGAATCAACAACTTATTTAGGGAGTTCACACAAAATTCTATAACTGAAATCCATCAGTTATTACAAATTACCAGTTATTAAAGAAACGTTTACAAGTTACTGATCTAAACTGACTCATTAAACATTGGAATGAACGAAAAATTACCATTAGGGCCGGCTCGAGGAGTGAGGTGCTCTAAGCAAACGTTCTGCGCGGGTCCCCTTGAAATTTAATATTTAATCAAGTGTTATTCAATTTTCTTAATTATACTATTATCTCCTTTAATAAATTCATGACAATATTATCAACGTAAAAATAATAATTATTCAACATAAATTATGAAAAGAAAATTAACACAATACTATTGTATATAAGATGGCATTAGATAGCGTGATTAGGATAATTCTCATGGCAACAATCAAATAAGCCCATCCCTACAATAACACCTATACCCCTATTTTCAATCAGAAAGGAATCATAATTTTTGTACAGCTTTTAGCAAAACTAGATCTTTTTTTCTGATAAAAGTGATATTTTTGATCTTCTTTCCAATTTGAGAGTGAATTTTGAATAAAATGAATCTGTTCCATGATTGTACTGTCATATGTAAATGTAAAATTATACATATATAATTATAACACCAGAAATTTTCAATTATACAACTTAAAATATGTTTAACTTTCATGTGACAACAAAAACCGTGAATTTAACCTTCACAGTAGGTTTAATCCGTTTCTTTAATAAGTTTTTTTTTAATATAATAAAAATTAGCCTATAAAAAATACTATTATAATATAATACCAATTTGAAGCTTTTGTTTTTATTTTGATAAAGTCGACCAAAAATGTTTTGAATTTGAACATCTATTCTCCATGCGAATATTAAATAAGAATTTAAGAATATTTTGGAATGCATTAATAAAATAATGGAAGATCCATTCTTCTAGTATGAAAATATATTGATTTCTTTTTTTTAAATCTACATTCATATAAAATTATAAAAATATTTCTAAACAATTTAATTTAATATAAAAAAATTAATATATTCAATTGATGTATATCAAGAATATATCAGTAAAACATCCTGAATTAGACAATTAAAAACTATGTGCCTCGGTGTCTTATTATAGTAAGATGTTCATTATTATTTTTATTTATTTTAGTCAATGCGTGTGGGCCCCCCCTATACTGCTAGGGTTCTCTCGCGTTTACATTGAGCCGGCCCTATCAACACATAAGTTTCATTTGCTACAAATTAAAACAAACATAGAATGCTATACTATGCCATAGAGAAATATAACATTTCAATTCAAAGAACTTAATTTTTTTTTCCTTCTTGCTAGACAGTTTTAACTCTCTTCGACAGACTAACCAAATTATAATGGAAAAACATGACTAGATGAACGATGAGATTTCTCACTCAGATAAGACTAAAAGCTTTTAGAACTTATAACTTTTATCTGAAAAGCTTATGAAAGAGATGATATTGACAATAATTCCTATACACATGAACATAAATATTTTTCTGTTAAGCTCCTAAACGTTGCATAAATCTCTCATGTAATGTACAAAATATTTATTTATTTATTTATAATATTTATAATTTATGTGAAATAATAATAAACTATATTTATTTCAATTAACCTTCTTTCGCTAACGTTCCAAAACACCTTTCATCCATTTCATAGCTCATCTTTAAAATATTGGTTTTGGAATAAAATCTCCTAGCTATGTTTGAAGGCCCAGACAAGCGACATAGAATACATGAGATAAAATTTAAAACTTTGTTTTGTTTATAGGACTTAAAAACTTTTACAAATATGATAGTTGAAATTAAATGAAAAAAGTCCTTGTATATAAAACACTTTATTATACAGTATCGAGCTTTTCAACCTAGGAGCTAATCATTCTTAAGAAACACAACTAGATTAGAACAACATAGCAGGTTACCATTTGATGATAGGTTATAATTACATACTTCAGCAGTGAAAACAAGCGTTGTTATAACAGTTCCAGGAGAATTGCTCCTTTAAAATATTGGGAGAACCATATTCTAATTTGAAATGGCACTTTATAGGAAAGTTTAATATCACCGCTTTTCCATAAAACGGTAAACTCCTTTTTTTATGAAAACACAATAGACATTAAAAATAAAGAAATAACCATATCTGTATAATAGAAAGAGCCTTATCTGTTTAGAAAATATGATTTGAAAATAAATAATCGCAAAAAATGAATAAGCAGATCAATATTTTTAATTTTCTTTCTTAAAGAGGATATAAAATTTGAACTTTATGAAAAAAAATAGGTTTAGTATTTAAAAATACGAAAAGTTAAGCTTTCTGCAATCTCTCTCTCTCTAATAATATCATTTAAGGTTCCCAGACCAGTTTAATTACCACTTTTATTTCCAAAAGACTCAGTGTATATATATATTTTAAAAAGAAAGAAAAGCTCCCCATTTCATTGATAAGATAATCATAGAAATAGTAATATTTTTTCCCCATATTCTAGACTAAGCCAAATAAAGCGATGTGGCGCTCGAATGTAATGCGATAATGGATACGATTCTCAGGTCTTGGCCTTGCATTTTATAAAATGTAGAAATGTGAATAATCAAGTTTGCTAAGTCCGCGACATAGTTGGACTAAAGCCTGTCTGAAATAAAACAATTACTTCACTTTGTTTCTTTTCTTAATCATTTCTCATCATAATGTAAAATTACATTTTATTTTTTTATTAAGAAAAATGGAAAAACTGTTATTAATAAAACTATTTGTGCAGACGATAATAGCAATTAAAATGCTGTAACTACGACTACTAATCTTTATAATCTCATATCTGGGAATAGTAGTAGTATTCTATAGCCCCTGTTTTAATAATCATCAGCCAAACAGAGGATACCTGCCCATGTGAGATTATTCTTTGCTTATCACCATGGTAAATTGTATATGGGATTAAATAAGATTATATTTTAAATTGATTTATGTCATTATGACCTAGTTAGTATATTAGTTTTCCCATTGTTAATTAGTTATTAGGATTACGTAATTATTAATGTCCTAAAAAATTCACAAAATTCGGAGAATAATTTGCAATTTACTAGCCAATCAGCTGATGTTCAATTACAGTTTTTAGATTTGGGATGACTTAGTATGAACTAAATGTATAGTAAACCAAGAGGAAAACAAACCATTAAAATTATCTGTTTTAATAATTATTGTTAAACTAATTTATTAGTAATTTCTGCTTAATTTGAAAAATATCCCTTAAGAATAAAATTTTATTCAGTTATAAGAACTGGAAAAAATTAACAGAGTACATCTTATTTTAACGAAAAATCAAGAGTTTTTCATCAGAAAAATTGTAATAAAACAAGAGTTTTTTTACAACTGAATTTTATTTGTTCATTAATTGTTTAAATTATAATAAATATGGCTCAGATTCCACCACAGCTAAAAACTGAAAATAGTTATAAATAAACAACAAATATTGGAAATAATATTGTTAAAACAAAACAAAAAGCAAGTTATGATCTAATAATTTTTATACAACTTCTTCTCTTGTTCTGACAATTACACTGAATATCCTTCCCTTTAAGCTATCAAATTATTCTGAAGTCATTGAGATTTCTTGCCTGCCTAGGAATGCCCTAACGTATATTATTGGAATATATAATGTTATGCATGAATATAATTTGCATATTCTATTGGATCAAGTTTTGGGTATGTGATGAAAGTTGAACAGTCTTTAAAATGAAAGTTGGGCGATTGACCAGGTGCAGATTATATCGTGCGTCAGTAAAAAGATATTCGCAATAAAAGGGCTGAATGGAAAAAATATGTACTTCGAGAATGTCTGTGATGTAACTGTGTTACGATGGTGACCTTTGAAAATCTCAAATTCTAAAAGTCCTTCCAAATTCTTCCTTCCTGCAATATAAATGAGTCTCTACACACTCATTCTTAAGAGATATTACGGCTGTTTAGAATATCCTGGGTGCTTCCCAGAAGCACATCACTCTAAATTAAATAAATTCAATTTCATGTCATGTCTATTTATCAGAAACCTAGTATAAAATAGATATTTTCATCCGAACATCTCATCGGTGATCTCGTTCTCTACCTGCTAAGATTTTTTTTTTAATTGAGTGTTTAAACCAGATCAACAAATTTGTTATACATGGTTGTAATATATGAGCTATTAATTAAACAGCTCAGTCTAAGAGTGTTCCATATAACGGATAATTTATATTGATAAAAGGAAGTAGTCTACAACTGTATTACTTCTTGAATAAGACGAGGGCGCAAGCGACGATTAATAATTGGTTTTCCTAGCATAATATTTTTATGTTTAGAAGATTGAACGGATTTGAGAAATTTTAAGGAAAGTGAATTGATAAATCCTTTTATTGTTGGAATTCCGAGTTCTTTATGAATATGATTATTTCTGGCAAACCAGGAAGAGTCTGTTATTATTCTTAGAATTCTATTTTGTATTATCTGGAATTTATTTATAACAGAATCCGCCGCTCCACCCCAAACAGGACAAGCGTAAGTAATCAACGGTCTTGTTAAGGAGGTGTATAATAGGCCACATTTTTCTTTTAATTTGGACTTCCTGTTTAGTAGGATGGAACAACTGCGACAATCTAGGTATGCCACTTAATTTTCCTTTCTACATGTATACGCCAAGACAGCTTCCTATCCAAGTGCACCCCCAGGTACCCGTTTCACCGGGTAGTTTCCACGGTATAGGTACATTGTTAATAGTTATATTATTAGGAATACTTGGCCGTCTCAAAGTGAATGTCATGGACTGACATTTTTTTGTATTAATTTGCATTCTGTGTGTAATAAACCAGTCGGTTAAATAGTTCACTGCAGTTATCAGTATTTTATTGCATCTATATTGTCATGTTGTGCGATTATAGCGGTATCATCCGCGTACATTGCTACTGTTGTGTCACTTGTATATCATGCATGAAAATACTGAAAAGTACCGGACTGAGCCTTGCGGGACGCCGGCACAGATATTGCATAATTGTGACTCGGTTTGATTAATTTTTACTGAAAAGGTTCTGTTATTTAGAAATGAAGAGAGAATATTTATTAAATAAGATGGTAAATTGTTAATTTTTAATTTGTAAATTAGATCCTCATGCCATACTTTATCGCATGCCCTGGCTATATCCATGAAGAATGCAGCTGTATGTTTTTACTTTCTCTTACTCCTTAGTAAGAGAAAGTAATCGTGTCAAATTATAATCCTGTCAAAATCTCCTTATTGTAATCGTGTCAAATTTTCGTTATCGAGTTTTCACCGGAAATATCCGTTTCGAGGTTCCCCGAGTCCAAAAAAGTGATTTTAGCAAATGGTCTGTGTGTGTATCTGTGTGTATGCATGTATGTATGTGAATAGCATAGCTCAAAAACGAAAAACCTTAGAATGTTCAAACTTGATATTTCGTTTAGGTATCACCATAGGATCTGACAGTACGTAATACGTCAACATTCCTCAACCGGAAGCACCACCTCTGAAGTGTATTTCAATTTATTGGACAATTCTGTCATCTAAATAATGTTAATTAGAATTAGACGTGTTGTAGAAATTCCGAGTTTGAAAAAATCTGATGACTAGAAGTGCGTTTACCTTACCACTTTACTAAATGATTTTTTTTTTTAACATTTTCGCGATTTTCTCAAACATGACTCCGACGATTTTCTTGAAACTTCGTATATAAACCAAAATTCAGAGTTTCAAGAAAATTAGTTAACCGGAAGTGCGTTTTTACTGAACAGTTTTTTTCAGTTTTGACGAATTTCAATAAATTTGGTACACTGGCTGTAGAATTTGTCAATTATAATTTTGAGAACTGGAGTAAAAGAAAGTTGTGTGAGTGTTTCACACCAGATTTTTTTCTCTTCAAACCCGTTTATTATTAATTCGTGAATATTTTGTTGGTAATGGACTGTGGAATGTTCATTTCTAAAACCAAATTGAAATTTTGGATTAACATTGTACTGGTTTAAAAACGTATTTAGTCTTTTTAATACTTTTCCTGCTAAGATTAAAGTAGGTTGATATCCCTCTTTATATTTATGTCAGGACAAGTACGTAAAATTTGAGTTTAAAGGATATTTGTCTTTATATATAATTGTATTAAAGGAGTAAGAGAAAGTCGTGTGAGTGTTTCACACCAGATTTTTTTGATAAGGAAATTCGCATATGTATATACAACCTGCAATAATAAATATGTCAAGAATTCGCTCACCGACTCTGCTCTACCTAGACTAGAAGTTCCGAAGAAGGATATTAATAGGGCCATATAAATGTTTTATTAATAATTATAATTCCAATTATTAACTGCATAACAATGTCATGCAAAATATCATTGTTGTCATAAATTATTTATAAATTTCACGATTTTATTATAGAAACAATTTTGAATGGAAAAGTAAACTCAAAAACGTCTAAGAATTTTCCAGAGCGACGACTTTTGCCGAATACAATATTGCTAGAAATATACTGCCTTTTTAATTGATAATATTCAATCTTTAAAAAAGGCATAAGAAATATTATGGAATTTATGCAGCAAAATGCATGCGACATATCACAATTTGAACGAATTTTAATTATTATGTATTCATTTTATTATATTTGTATAGTAATATTATTACAGAGAATCCAGAGTGCCATATAAAGTCAACATAAAAATGGACCACTATAAATCCCCAGCCTACCTTTATTGCTGTAGGTTGGGATATGTAACAATCTCTTGCAGTTACATATCCTTCGTTGTCGTCTCTTCTTTCTTTTCATTACACTGGACACTGGACACAGTTTAAAATATGATCGCGAAATAGAAGAACACATTACTAGTTCTGGGCGGAATTTGGAATATCCGTGGATGAACTTCTTCTTTTTAACGCATTAGTTGAACTAATCATTTATTTTAATAATAAAGTACCCCCGTTAACAATCACTCCCGCATTACATGTAAAAAAGAATACTAATAATAATATTAATCGTTTAATTCTGGAAATCAGTGTCGAATCGAAATCAGAATCGAAGATCACTAAGAAATTCTTGTAATAGCTGATTCATGATAAAGATAATACAAATTATTACAGGTGAAGTCATTCTATAAAAAAAAGAAGAAAAGGAAATCAAGAAAAGTGTTTGAAGAAATAAAGACATCATACAAAACTGAATCTTCTTCATTGAAAGCAAGTATAGATCTTTTTCTACAATTGGCAGATATGTGATTATTAATTAATTCATTTTTATAGCCTATAATTTACTCCATAATGATTATTGTAGTTGATATTAATTAATCCGATCATATCTCACAATCAATTACAGAGTGATAATCGATTGATTTGAAATCAGTTTAAAAAGAATTATTTTTTGGTCAATAAAAATACAGAAATAATACTTTATAAGCTGTAATATATTTATGTTTTATGAAACTTAAGAAAGTAATTACCTGGGTATGAAAAAAAAATGCTTGTCCTAATCACGCCATTTTGAATTAGTGGATTTCAGTTAAAACAATTATGCATTTAGTTGACCTATTTAATTTTCTTTGATTAGCATTTGAAATTTAAAAAAAAAAACTTATAAATCCATTTTTTATTTCATTATAGTAGATTAAACACTATTTTTCTGATGAAATAATTGATTCTGAATCATTACTGTTATATAGTAAATTTTTTACCTGAATTTCGGAATCCATTTGACCTAGTTATTATTACATTTAGTTAAATCAACCAATAAAAAAAAAAAATAATATTCTTACATATTTTTAACATTACTATTTATTTAATAATTTGTGAAATAAATTATTATTTATTATTACAATTTACCCAAATTATAATGAGTTAATTTTACTTACGTATAGAATTGGTGTTCACCAGAGCTGATGACGGCGACAGAAAGATCGAGGCTTGGTAGGGGGCCAGCCAACCTCTCCATAATCATCTTTTAATATTTTAAAAAAAAGAATATTTTTTAAAAACGTTCACAGAAACAATATAAAACTATGTTAATAATTTATTAATTTTTATTTAAATTGATTTTAATATAAATTAGAATTTTATTAGAAAAAAAAAATTTTAGATTTATCTAAAATACTAATTTTTTCCCAGTTTTTGGGTCATTCTTAAAAGACGCCATTTTTTTTAAATGCTCCAATCCAGAATTTTTTTTTAGGATTTAATTACCTGGGAAATAACACTTAGTAACTGTAAGATGAAAAATATTATTGTTAAATTACTAATATGATATTTTCAATTAAAATCCTGGAATGTGTGGGATATTGGACCAGATTAGATCATTAGAATTTTATTTTTTTTTAAATTAAACAACATTCTATAGTGTAATATTGATTTATGTCATAATTTGAAGAAAATGAATATTTTTTGTTCAAGGTAAGGAGATATTTCAATAAGGTTTGGATAGATTTTTGTAATAATCGATCTGTAACTAACGGAATATCTTAAAAATGCGATACTTAACCTCGCACTAAGGTTGATTTAAGTTTAAATTTTATCTAAGTGGTGGTTTCTAAGTATTAATAAATTACCAGATTATTTGTCATGAAGTTTCAGGGACTTGGTCAGAAAATGTTTCATTGTCATTTTTCTTTAGTGGCTAAAGTTCTATTACTTATCACTATCTTTTTTCACAGAAATGGAAATCTAAAAATATTATTCAGCAATTTATAATTGCAGGTGTATTTAAAGATAAGAGAATTGATGTTGGTCGCTAAGCCCATTCTGGTGAGTAGTAATTTCTGTAAAAAATATTGTAGAAGTGATCTCAATTCTTAAAATATGTTCTCATGTTCTGTCTCCATGTACTAATCGCACATTTTGAAAGACTGCTGAGCTGCAATCTTATTGCAAGCATTGTAGATTTTAATCAGTGAACTTCTGAGAAAATCTCAGTTGGCTAAAAAGCATAATTTTCTTTATATTGTAATACCTGGTGCAGGTTAGTTATTCTCTTTGAATAAAATTATGTGTAATTTATTTTTTCCGTTATCTTGGCCATTCTTTGGGGAGTGTTAATTTTGGGTTGAAACAGCTCTTGCCAATTCAATATTTTATTCAATTCTGGCAGAAATATATCTATGTAGAAAATATTTCATGGCTTAATTCGGTTTTAAGAGTCATTTTAAAGAACAAATTTTAAAAATCATTCTATAAAGAACTTCACAGTTAGATTTTCTATAAATATGGTTTTGTATCCTTGTAACCTTTTATATTATAGCAAATGAGATTACTATCTGTCACCTTTTAAATTCTCTAGTTGACTATATATTTTGAATAGATGATAGTTTACAAATAGACATTTGTAGAAATTTTTCTGGTATGATATTGAAATAGTTAAATATGTAGTTGAACCCTCAGTGCTGGATAAATATATGGGTTTATATTTTCTCAAGCGTGCTTCATTTTTCTTTGATTCTGATCGCATTCGATTTTCCTCTAACGTCAAAATTCTAGTGATAACATGTTTGTAGAGATGTATAACTCTTTACAGGAATTCGAGAAATAACTTTGACTGTTGGAGGAAAAAATCTGAAACTTCAGAATTCAAGAAAAGAATCACTGCCAGGGCGGATAAAATCCCAGTTATCTTGGGGGGTTCTTCACTTTGACTGTTGGAGGAAAAAAATCTAAAACTTCAGAATTCAAGAAAAAAGCACTGCCAGGGCGGATAAAATCCCAGTTATCTTGGAGGGTTCTTTTTTTTTATGGATTTCATTTCCCTTAGGTTATTCGTAAGCATAAACGAAAGTTATAAATCTTTTCAAGTGTAGATATAATTTCAATTCTTTATATTCAGATGTTAAAATAATTTCTTATTTTCATAATATAGTAATAGGATATGGAATCATAACCCATGCATATTGATGTAGCATACCATTATTATCCGTCAGGGAAATGATGGTCCTTTATGAAAAGAAAATTGAAAATAATATGGAAGCATAACCTAACCCGATTGAAAGAACAAGATATGAAAAATCTATCTATTTTTAATGTACATATGAAGACGGTTGTTCAAGTTGTAGTCTTATGAAAATTGTGGGTCTGGAAGAAAACTCTGTAGTTTTGGTTATGGTAGTTACGAGTTTACAGCATAAACAAGATGTGAAGAAGAAGCTTTTTACTAAATAGAAGATTTCCTTTTTCAGATTTTTTGACTTACAACAAATACAAACTTATAACTTTTTGGTTTCTTACAACTGTAAACTACTTAATAAAAATACTTTTTAACAGAAATAATTTGTTATTCAATTCTGAAACAACTATTACATATTTTAAACAGATGTTAATCCTTCTTATCCAGCTCATTTTATAATAGTATTAGCATTCCAACAATGCTTTTGTTATAGATAACCATGGAGGTGATCCTATTGGACTCATAATTTGTTATTCCTTCTGACCATATTAATTACAGAAAATTCGTTATTATTTTAATATAATTGCAGAATTAAACCGCCTTCTTTTTAAGTCCAACGAGAGTTTTGTAATATATTACGAACAACATTAATTACTAATTTGTGTTTTGGTTTCAGCAATTTTATTCATCATAACATGCTTGTTTTTACTGATCAAATTCCCGTATAATATTAAGGTATTGTAACACAGTCATTTCTTCAATTTAGTTTCCTTCTAAATTTTCGGAAATCAGATGTATATATTTTGTAATTTTCACGCTCACTTAATAGAAAGTGAGATAAAAAATTTGTAACGGAATATTTAAGAAGTAGGTTGAAAAACATGGAATATATTTTAAAATTGAAGGGAAATTATTGATTTATGTATTTTGCAGTCCAGTTTTTTGTAAGAACTTTTAAATTTTGTTTATTATCTAAGCTTTCTCGGTGGTTTAGGCTTTCATTCTCACAGAATATACTCTATTATTTTTAATTTACTTCAACACCTGTCTACCGATCACTTCCTAATAACCCTCTTAGACGTCTTAAAGACAATGGCCTCGTGATCTCCTTTCAAGTGAATAGTAGTGAATAGAGAGTGAATAGTATTTTTGTGTAGTTTTGGAGTGTTACCATTGGGTAGATTCTGCAATCTCTGTATTTATGTTCTTTGTAATAATTGTTTCTTATAGCGCGGTTGCGCTGATTGTATCATAAATAAAGATTAAAAAAATAAATAATTTATATTACCACCTCATTTATTGCTTTTGTCTCGTTTGAACAATTAGTGTATATTCTTTGAGGATGAAAGCAGTAAACCAAGAAAAAGCTTTAATAATAAAGTTTTGAAAAAACAAGACTCCATCATCAATATTATAAATGGACAAATGTCGGACCAGTATCTATCTTAAATTTTGATTTTTGTAACTTATAGACTAATAAATTCATAAATATTAGTTGTATACATTGGAATAAATACATACATTTGCCACATAAATTTTAACACTTTATGTTATAAAATTAATGATTATTTTTGTAAGATATTTGGTATACTTATTAAGTAAGGATAACATTGTTATATTATTTACAAATTTATTAAAATAGCTATAGAATTTACGTGAGATGCAGGTCAAGCTTTGCCAATTCCTTGTATCTTGAATCAATTTCTTGTATCTTGAAGCGTTGTACCATAAACTGATATGACTGATTGCATGGCGTAATCTGATGATACGATTTGTGCCAGTTTAATAGAAGTAAGTTCTATTTAAATGGTCCATGTCCGGGCAAAGAATTTATTTACTCTATTGCACACGAAGCTCAAGTGTAGGGAGATAAATCTATAGTATGTCTTAAACTATAGGAAAAGAATGTTTTAGCCAAAGTACCTTTAGCCGTGATTTGTCATTTTTTCATAATAATATGTTTTGAAAAATATATTTCATGTTGAAAATTTACACCTATGTGTACAGTTGAAACTTTTACTTTGAACAGAACAGTGACTTTAAAAATTTTATTACTAATTATTTTTTTTTTTTACGGATATTTACACCTTTAGGGCATCCTGTTGCCCAAAAGGGTTTCCCTCCAGTACTCTTTATCTTGCCAGTCTCCTTCACGTAGACTTGCCATCAGAGCTTCCATCACGCCGTCCAACCATAATTTCCTTGGCCTACCGCGGTGTCTCCTCTCCACCGGCCTTTACTGGAGCATTTTTTTTGGCCATCTTTCTCCATTCATCCTCATGACATGACCATACCAAATTAACCGCCGGGTTTCTCCGTCGTGGATACTGTTGCAGGAACGCCGTGCGCGCTGCCGTATTTCCTCGTTTAGGGATATGTTCCAATCTGTAGACTCCTCAGCTTCGCTACCAGGAGTCCACCTCCATGTACAGGTGAGTTCTTTCCAGCTTTCTTGTAACCGTCTAGCATTCCAAACCATAGAGGACTACACTTTCTATGAAGGCATGATAAATTTTTCTTTTAACTTCCAAGCTAACCTGCTTGGACCATAAAACAGAGTTCAGTGCCCTCACCATGTTCCTGCCAGACTGGCTTTTCTTTGAAAAGTCCGCATCACTGGTCCCCATTTGGTTGATTGAAAACCCGAGATATTTGAAATCATTTAGGTATCCCCTATTTCACCACAAACCATATATTCTGTCTTTTGTTTGCTGACCTCCAATCCCTACTTGAGGAATTACTACATTATGCTGTTGTAAATTTATCCAGTATATTGTTTGATTTAAGATTTTGTTGGAATTGAGTGGATTTCTGAGTTATATGAGAGTAGTGTAACTATCGAGCCGTTTAACAAGACCTAGCCACTTATGTAACCACCATTAGAGAGTGAATGGTGAAAATAAAGATGTATCTGTTTGCTGCTTTCTACATAAGTCGATAAATTAAACGGATAAACCGGCTGGATGCCGGTATAAATTTATGTAATTCATTAAAAAAATCCATTAATGTATAAAGATTGTATTTTTACTAAATTTCGGGTGTGTTTATGTAGCACGTATGGTATAAGTTCCTGAGAATAATACGAATGCCGCCTCTGAGTATATTGGGTACAGCATCTGGTAAAATTTCAAAGAGGTTTTTAGATAGAATGTCAGCTGTTCTATACATATTATTAAATACTTAGAACACTGTGGGTGTCTGACATATCTATGTAATGTGCAAGTTCAATATATTTTACTTGCAAACTAATTTTTTCTAGAAATTTCCAACAATTAGTGAACTACAGTTATAGTTCATATTCTCAGTCGATTTCCACTTTTTAGACTATATATATTCTAATAATTTCAATAAAGTCAAATAATTTCAATAATTTGTTATTTCAGATGAAGTATGAAATCAAATTCATGTCTTGGACCAGTGGCCATGTTTACTTATCCACATGGTGCGCCTATGCATTCAATCAGTTAATGAAGCTATAACAGGTAAAATATTAAATATTTATATTTCAAGTTTAATAATAGCTAGAGATACTAATTAAGGGCAAATCTGATAGTTGGGAGAGTAAAATGAAATTTTACGAATCAGTTATTGAGATTACTGCGCTTTATGCCGGTAAAATTTGGTCCTTGGGTTGTATAAGTACGATTGAGAGAGTTCAAACTTCCTCTTAACACCCCGGGTCACTTCATTTACGTTAAGACTGGCTGTAAACTATTTCCATCACAGCACTAGAAAGGTCTAAGAATCTTCTAATTACAATTGTTTCTTCTTTAAAGTATGAGATTTACAATTTACAAAATTAATAAGGCGATGTGGGGGATAATGGCCACAGCCAATGCGCAAAAAGAAAAAAGAAAAAAAGGGTGAAGTAGACAAACTATTAGGGACATTGGCATGTTGCTGAGGGTATCCAGCCTTATAAGTTATAACACACACACGAACCACATTTACATTGACATACCAATACTCACATACTACAAATAGTGGGTTCTTCAGAGGAGTTAATTTGAACAGTAATTGAGCGAACTCTAGTTCACTAACATTCACTCTCATTTACACATTGTACAGTTGACTATACTCTATTAATACAAACATTGACAATCAAAAGAACATTGAAAGTTGCAGTGGATTTAAACTTTTCTCTAATCTTTCTACACACCTAATTTCTAGTAGTCAAATAATGTTGATTTATCTTGAAAGTGGCTTTACATACATTACCAAACAGCATACTTCTTTATTAAAACGCTTAGGATCTGGAATCAAATCCAGTATCGATCTGGTACATGCCTCTTCCATTAAACTCCTTTCAATTAAATTTAAAATTAAAATATGTTGAACAAGTTCTCGTTTAATTTTTTTGAACTTAGCTAGGGTTTATGAAATATAAGTGAGACAGTTTCACCCCACTTTTTAATTTCTGTTATATTAAAAAATAAATAACAATCAAATGGGCACAAAAATTATGAAGTTTTCATTTTATTGGTAAAGGAATAACACTTTCTTTTTTTTTGTACAAAAATATCACAAATAAATACAGAGAGAAATTATTTGTTTTTACAATGAACAAACAAACAAATTAATAAATTAAAAAATTATAATAATAAATTATTAACAAATATTACAATAATTTAAAAATTATTAATAATAATAGTACACATTTTTGGTGATTATTTTTAATTACTTTAGCATAATTATTTTGTTTATTAAATTAAAATAAAAGTATCCAATAAAATTTTATGCCCCGTACAATTTTTCAGATTTTCATGAAATTACTGTTTGATTCCAATAAAAAGCACAAACTTATTTTTTAATGAAATAACTTCGTTTTTATTTTTTTATAAGCAATTAAAACTTAAATTACAATAAAAACAAGCTTATATTGCACATTTTGTACTTAATGCATAAATTTGTAATATTAAAATAATCAGCCAGGTACACACAAATAGGTTTTTTTTTTTCTTTTTATTTTAAAGTTTTTGGGTTTTACTTTTTTTCAAAATAAGCAAAAAATAGAAGACTTGGTAATAATAAAGAGTTATCAAACGCTGGTCTTTATTTATTAAAATTAGTAGCCATTAAATTCTAAAAAAACTGAATTTTTTTTTTATATTTTTATTAAGGAATGCAATTATATTTCTTTTATTTATTTAATTATTATTTATTTATTTGGTTAGGCATAAAAACATTTTTTTTATACATTGGAAACATGGCATTTATTGTTTCATGTTCAACAAAACTTGGCTCAAAATTATGCGATTATTAATTCTTTTTTATAATTATCAAAATCAAAACATTGGTGATGCTCTTAAATTTTTTTTTACTTAAATTCGATGCAACAATTTTTTTTTTTTTTTTGTACATTTTAGGAAAAAAAAGGCAAAACGGCGCTGCTATTTTTACTTTCTCCAACTGCTGTTAAAAGGAAGTATATTGCGATCGTGTCAAATTTTCAATATCGAGTTTTCACCGGAAATACACGGTGTGAAGAAGTCCCCTTGAGCCCAAAAACATGGTTTTTAGAAAATGGTCTGTAGCGTATATGTTGTGAACTGCATAGCTCGAAAATGAAAATTTATTTTTCAGTATTTTTTTTTGTGGCAATTTTTTCGAAAATAGCTTCAATGATTTTTCTTTAAAACTTGGTACACCAACTACATTTATTAATAGCTACAACTTTTATTTGTAACATTTCTCAGGGGAAAATTCATTTAAAGGGTACTGGGTGGGACTAGGTAAGACAATGTTCTTTAAAACAATGCCTTTCAATGCAATGTGGTCGATGACCACAAATGAAGCAGCACGCTTTCAGAGGAAAATAATCTGCTATTTTTTAATTTCCTTATTTAAGCATTATATTTCCCAAGCAAACTTACTTTTTTGGTTAATGTTAAATTATCGCAAATACTTTCTCTTACAGCCGTGAGAGACTATAAACATTATTTGTTTTGTTTACTCCTAAACTTCAAAAAGTTAATACAACTTTACAAATGACCCTCATTTTAACACTCTGCACCATTTTCATCTTACAAAAAAAAAACAAAAAAAACAAAAGAAAGAAAAATAAATTAATTATCCCAAATGATCTCTTTTAGTATTCGTTGAGACAAATTTAATTCAAATTTAGTCCTCTTTAAAATGGGTTAAATATAACTTTTTTTAAAGGTTGTTTAATATCAATATTTTGTAAAAATTGAATTCAAGTAAAACACCATAAAAATGATGCCAATTTAATAATGAATATTAAAGAAAAAATATACTTTTAGGCTTATAAAATATTAGAATTCTAAGATCTTAATACAAGTAATAGTTTATAGCCTTTGCTTTATTAAAAGCGGGTTTATTAATATTTTTCCTTAACTTTAATCCTTCTTAATTAAAAGTATTCCATATTATTAATAGGGACTGCTTTTTTTTTACCGGGTTGCAGGGAACTTGTCTAAAATTCTCGCTTATTTGCAAATAGATCCTTTTCTATTTTTATTTTAAGCTTCTGCATGCTAATTTTAAATAAAATAAATATTTTGCCAAACAATGTTGACTTCTCTCCAATTTTAGGCATCTATCTGGATTTCGGTTATTACTAAATCCATATTAAATTTCTGTCAAAAAATATATTTTAAAAAACAGAATCTCTTCATCCTAAACATTGGGAATCTATTTATACATTCATATATTTCTTTAATTTATACATATAATTTTGTTATCATTTAAATATTGTCAATTATAATAGTCTTGATAGTTTAATTTACTTTTATAAAAATACATCAAAACTAATTTGTAGTATTTTTTATGTAAGATGTTAGTTTGGGAATATTTAATTTTTTACATAAATATAGTTTTTTTTTATTTTTATTAAACATTCCATTATACAATTTAATCTACTTTCTAAGGGATCATTCCTAATAAAGCACAGCTTTTTTGTTTTTTCCCCCCAGTTTACACTGATTAAAGAAAGATCTCTCAGCTTATTTTGTCGCATGTCTCAAATCCAGATTTATTTTCTCTAGTTCTTTGGACATTTACAAGTTTTATAAGAGCCTTTTCCAAAACATTTCAACAGTAAATTTGAAAATGAAAATCAGTTAAACATATATATGGCTGTCATAGAACACTGAATCAAGTTTAGTATTTTGAAAATGTAGTTAAGTTATCTAACGCTTTTACAAAATGCTTATGCTTAGATGTTGGAAATATTTATATTGATTTAAAATTATTTGATGATTCAATGTATTGATTTCTATAAATTATTAATAGATAACTTTCTATCTGACATTTCAACTTCTGCTCTGATATTGTATTTGAAGGACATTTTCCTTCGTTAGAAATAAAGCAGAATTCAAACTTATATTGAAAGATTTCTTTGAAAATATAGGGTACTCGTAGAATAAAGTTAATCATATTAGGATTAGTTACCACACAAAGCCGAATACTCTTGCCCGTGTTGCATGGATCCGGATTTAATTCCCTTAGGGGGGGGGCTATGTATAGTCTAGTTTTTTTTTATTGGAAGGACCGATTGTTTAGACACAGAGATTGATTAAATTGTCTTTCTGGATTAAATCCATTTTTTATTTGCCTAGTATGGATTTATTCGTATTTATTATCTAGTTTAATTCTAAATTAGATTATTTTATTAGAAACAGATTACTTAGAAAAGAAGATACTGTCACCGCAAACGGTAAGTTTATGCCTATACAATGGAAAATCACAAAATCTGTAATAAAATGTCTAAATATAACGTGCCATAGTTATAAGAACATTTTTTTTCTTCCACTTGTGTTGTCCACAGAAAGGGCTTCAAGATCCCGAGAGGCCGGTGACCTGTTGGGTTAAAAGCTTTCAACTGATGATAGGGTGATTAGTATTCGGTGTCAAAAGCTAGCCTGTTCTATGTGCAACAGGTACGTGAAGGTTTTTATTCCCCACTTAAGGTGTTATTAAGTTTGCCCTTTACATTTCCATCCAAACTTTAAGCAGGTTAAAGATTTTAGCTGGAGGAATTTGAAGCATATTTTCTAAGTGTACTTAGAGGTTACTGCAGTTTAAAAGAGGACATTAGAATTGGTACTTGTTTGCCAGTTAGAAGAGCTTGTTTGGCTCTGGAACTATCACTTCTGGAGTTTTATACGGTAAGCCCTCTCCAGATTGCTGTCAGAACTGGAAATACTATGCTTACTATCAAAATTGGTTTATCCATCGGTGCTGCGGTTAAAACTAATTTCATAACTTTTTCAAACTTCTTGTTCCATACTATCCGCTGTAGTTTAGATTTGGAACTTTGATCCAAACGCTGGAAACTGTATTTTCGGAATTTTTCTATATTTCAAAACAGATTTTTAATCTAATCATTAGGAAATTTATTTTAATATTTTCAAACCTTCAAGGTAAAATAAAGATAGTCAAGCTCTTAAGGACATCAAAAAAGTGATAGAAATAATTGGCAAAGTTTTATTATTATTTTAACGCACTTCCTATTTATGTTGAAAGCTGGAAATAGAATATTTATTTCTTTAAATTTCCAACATGAAATATTACTAAATTGTTTTGTTTTCTTTGCGGGGTGGGGGAGGAGCGATGAAATATTTAAAAGAATTTGTTAATATTAGAAAGATTGGATTAATTAGAAGGATATGTATTACAGCAGATTTCCATAATTCACTAAAAACAGTCTTTATTTATTTAGTAAGTTTGTAGGGTAGGAAGAAATTATTGATAATTCCTATTTTTGGTTAGAAGGAAAACTATACATATATAAGCAAATATTTTTCATAAATACATTTAATTTTTTCACACAGTTTTGCGAGAAATATCCACTTATTGTCGGTCAAGTTTTTGGTTTTTCTTTGTACCATGCCTTAATGTTTCCAAAAAATAATTATACTTTATCTTATAAAGTACATTCTTACAAGTTTTCGCAAAAAAATAAATAAATAAGAAATATTTATAAATATTGGTAAAAACAAAATAATAAATCTTTGGAATTAATACTAAAAGAATTGTTCTAAATAATGAAGACTACATCAGACCGGTGTTACAGTAGTTGTAGTAATGGCATCTATATCACCAATTGATTTTACCCGACGATGTCTATGTGTAGGACGTCTTCTAACGATGGCCGATTGTGGTGAATCCGGTCTTGCTTGACAACTACCAAATGTACCGCTACTTTCGCTTGACGTTGGAGAAACGGCTTCATGTACAGTCGATGTTATTTCACCATAATGGGTACCTGATCTGGATTTTAAGCCCAATGCTTTCGAAAGTGAACCCTGTGCAGACAAAAATTATTGTTTTTTTTACTTCATTTACATTACAACATCACAAAAAAAAAAGGAGTAATAATTTATCGCAACAGTTTTTATTTATTTAGCGCATAAAGTCACATTTTAAAAAAAAATCATCTTTAAACAATCAAGTGGAGAATTAAAGGGCCCTAAAGTTTTCAAGTAACATCATCTTTGTCTTAGACTTTGCGTTTCCCTCCAGTTGATTAGTCAACTTAAACCACCAGCAGCGCCCGCACAATTGTCCGGTCCGCCAAAATTTAGGGGCGCCATTTTTGGCTGTAAGTGTGAGAAAAATATTGATGTTAAATACTCAATTAATATAAAATTTCACATATCGATTTGTTCGTTCGCTAAAAATTTGTTCGTAGTATATTTATATTGTTAATGTCTAAAAGATAAAAATATTTCCACTATTATTGAAAAATTAACGCAGAATTTGTAAAGGACGATGCTTGAACTTGTTTGAACATGCATAACTTTTTCTGAACAGAATATAGCACGCGAGCAGAGCGCTGCTTCAGCTTGTGTTTGAACATGGATAGACTTGCTTAATATATATATATACATTCTTAAGGGGCGGCAATTTGTCTTTTTGTCCGGGGTGGCGTAACCGCTGGAGCGAGCCTGCCACCAGTAAGTCTCTTGTTTGGAGTCACTCTCGAGACCTGGAGATCAAAGAGTCTGGCACAAGCGACTTCTTCGAAAAGACTGAAGACGTTGGTTTTTTTCGCAGTCTAACAAGATCTCTTATTCACACTGGTTTGGAGAGCTTGCTCATTTACAGCACCCCCTCCCCCAACTGGTAACAACCCAGGCTATTAAAACTTTTTTGGATGATATCATTGCAGCCCTTGAGGAGATGTAATGGGTTTCCTCCATCTCTCCATAGAATCTTGTAGACCCAGCTTCCTCAGATGTCCCTTGAGTGTTCCTTTGCCCCGTGAAAAAGCCCGTAAGAAGAATACGGATCTTATTCTTACTCAGACTGTTGCATTTTAACTTCCCAGATAGGCCTTGGCCTGCCTCAGTCCCGAGAGTGTGTTTCAGAGGCGAGGTCTTTCCGCCACCTCCTTTTTCTTAAGTTCTCCAAGAGTAACTGGTCGCTGACTCCGCGAAAGGGCTCAGGCCTCAAGAAAAGAGAAGCAGCGCTTCTCTTCACATTGACAAAACAGCTCCGTGACGTTTCCTCCTCATCAGGACAAAACTTGCTGACTTATGTCTTGCATATGCTTTATTGAGCCTGCAATGAGCTAAGTAGTGCTACATCCTGATAGTTCTGCAGCAAATCTAAGCAAGGAGCTATTACTAAATTTTTTACCTTTCTCTGATTTTCTATGATACCAAGAATTTGATATGCAATCAAATGGCATTTTGAAAAAGGCCGCAAGAGAGCCCTTGTTTGATGAGCGCAACAGGAAACCCCTCAAGGGCAAGGCGATCTCCACCTTCTTGTTGCTCAAACAGGCTAGACGCCCAGACGAAAGAGCATTATCTTCCTACTACTATACTTTCTCTTATGGGTAAACTCTAGAACTACTAAATTTGAAGGTTTTAGAAGCTTTACTTAAGATAAAAATAGAAACAAATACACAAATCTATACGGATTATAATCTTGATGAAATTTTGAAGTACCCATTTCATCAAATGGTTTAATTTTCTTTAAAATAAATTGATGGGCAAGTTCTGGCTACTAAATGTCTACATGCAAGGCTCCGAAATTGTGGCACCTTGCAGGGCAATTGGGGTACTGCGAATTATTAAATCAATCCTTGCGGATCACACACACCAACGCGAAAAAAGGAACGCCGCGAATTCTTGCTGTTTTGATGCAGTCGCAATCATGGTGTCATCCGACGAGGAAGAAGCTCTGTCCAAGGAAACAAAATCAACACTATTTAACAATTTTGTCTTTATAAAATATAAAATATTACAAAACTGCCCATATGATTTATTTAGATTATTTCCATATACATATTAGCAGTGGTGATATCCAAATGGTTCGCGCTGAACATGGGTTTTCTGTAATAAGCACAATTTATTCGGACAAAAGAAATCGCCTCGAAGTGAAAAATGTGGCAAATCTTCTAGTAATAAATTTGATAGGACTTTCATTGGATCGTTGGGACTACAGCGACTCAGCTCGAATGTGGCTAAGAAATCACAACACAGCTAATGAAGTCAAAATGCATCAACCACCTGAAGAGAGATATGATAAGAATAGAATGTCAATATGGAAATATCTTGCCAAATAAATAAATATTTTTCAATTATAAAAATGGTTCAATTCTTTTTTATCCCATAAGTCGGAGATTACATCGCAGGACACATAGGCGCTGCTGTACTTATCTGTGTGTTGTGTGGGGGGGGGGGCATGCAAAATTTCTGAGAAGTCCAAAAAAGTTTTAGAGGTGAAAGAGGTTCACGAAACCAAAAAGTAATTTGCTTCCATTCTCAGAGAGAAGAAAAATCAACAGAATAGGTTCTTAAATATTATCTGGAATTAGAGAACTGGTTCTTGAAAATTTGGGATATCATCAATGCATATTAGCCAGGTGATTTTATTTAAAATATTCCAAAATGTACCCTTATTCGAGGCGGGTGTTGGTGTAGTGGTTATGAGCATGGACTTGTAATTGGGAGGACCCCAGTTCGAGTCTCGCGTATAACTGCTAATTTTTATTTGTTTAAAAAAATGTTATTAGTAAAGTAGGTGCTTCCTTCTCCCATCCACGACACCTAATTGGTACTTGGATGTTAGTTAAGCCCGCGTGAAAAAACAGGCATTTCTTTATTTTAGTACCCTTATTCCTCAAGAGATGACGCCGCCCTCTGAAATAGTAAATATATCAATGAATTTAGCTTCCATGATACTTTTTTTCTCTATAACACACACACGCGAAGCGAAGAAAAACGTGGTCTGCAGCGAGAAAATCGTGCACGAAATGGCGTAACTTCGCGTCAATCTGGCTACGACGGTTAGACACCACGTGGTAGATAGGGGCGGATTTTCACTTCGCGTTTTTATCCGCGTTGGTGTGGGGGTCCGCTTTATAATGCCAAAGAGAATTCTCTACATATCATATAAGTAAATCAGTTTTCAGCTCTTGGGTTGTTAAGACGGGCTATTTCTACAAAAGCATGGGGTAAATATTTTCAAAGAAAAAGGTAAATTCCCAGAATTTTTTCTGATCTTGAAAGCTCTTATCCAGGTTGACAATTTAACACTAATGAGGATACCATAAATTTTAGTACCAGAAATTAACACACCTGCGAGCTTCTCCAAGAGGAAAACTTAAAAAAGTTTATATTAAAAAGACAATAATTAATAAAGTAAAAGAATAATAATGTTCATATAAGAAAAACAAAATATAGACGTTAATAGCTTACCTTTTTCCTTACCGTGCTATATGTCTATTGTTGGAAATAAATTAGAATAAAAAAAAAAGAACATTAGAAAAGATATTTAATTTTATTTATAAATCATCTAGCGAATTACTTGTTTTTATTTTTCTTTCGAATTTATTTTCAAAGCTATATTTAATGCATGCTGGAATTCGGAATTTCAAAAAACTATTTTCCACCACTTCATCACAAGGTAAAGTCTACATTGTAACCAATTTCTACCATGTGATAACCTTCCTTGAAATGATGACAGGTGTATGTGATGCTAAAGAGATGAATAGAATCTTTTTTTACATCCTTAGAGAGATGAAATTAAATTCTAGAATGAAGTCTATTAAAAATATATGTTTATATATAGTAAATAAATAAAACATTCTTTGCATACATACCCTAAAACTGGTTCTTCTATCCTTATCTGGAGAGTGTTCCTGTATCGGCGGAGGTGGTAAAGCTCTTGCCTGTATCCTACCAATATTTCTGCCTAATGATCCACCAGTAGTTCTTCGGCATTCTCCAACACTGCGGTACCCTCCCTCAAAACCAGCCCTAACCGCACGAGAAACCGCAATGACAAGCAACATAAACAAATGGAATCTAAGCAAACAAAATTCATAAACGCGAGAGCAAGCATAAAAACGGTATAAATTTGGATTTGTTTTTTAATGAAAATAAAACAAAACTAAAATTTCACTAGGGGCTGGGGAAAAAATCATACAGTTAAATTGAAAAAAAAAAAAAAAGAATGGAACATATAAAAAAAGGAAGTAGTGTTAAACGGATACTCTTGATTAATAACATTAAGAATATGTAATTTTGCATCAAAACTAAGAAATTATTAAATAATTATTAATTCACTTTCTATCAACAGTAAAAGTTTTAAACTTTCATCAAGTACATGGCTGAAATATTATAGCCAAGCACTGTTATTACGCACTTGAGAGATCTTCCTAGCAAATACCTCAAGAAGAAGATACTTAGCTAAAAGTGCTTTGTAGCTAAGAATATATTATTTGAATTGTTTCAGCAATATGTTTGTTGTTTTGCTGATAATTTATATTGAACATCCCTGAATTTCGCTCACTGTTAATGCTCTCGCCTTTAGAATCTTGATTATGAGGATATTTAAAACAAGATCTTGGGCTATTAATAAGCTGTTCCGCTAGTTCTCTAGTTTTTTCTAACCCATAAAATGCGACGGGTTCATGGTAACCCGTCTTCCTGATGAATAGAAACCAATAACCTTCCAAAATTTTTGGCAAACTTGGCCCTTTTAATTCACATCTTTACGGCTGTTTTATTAGTGCAGTCAGGCTGAAGTTCTAAAGTTTTAAATGAATCGATCACATAGACATTAAAATAGAATATGTAAATATTCTACACTTTTTTTTTTTTTTCCAGGATGGTTTGAGAGAATATTTTTCCTAAGCCAAGTTTTTTCTCTTAGCTTGCAAGTAATGTTTATGAAGTGTTAGGGGCACCGTATTAAGACTGTTTGCCAACAATAAGAAGCCACTTAATGTTGGGTATTCGGACATACGGGAATTTCGAAAAAACAAGAATATGATGGCTCGTTCCTTTTATCGGTCACCATCATTTATTTCTATAAATCTCTGATCTAATTAAATCATTCCTTTAAGATATGTCTAGTGAAAGTGGGAGGAAATAGTCCTCTCCAACCGTGTGGACTAAATTTCCAGGACAAAGACTGGCCAGTTTTTATTAAGGGAATATTCTGTTTCCTTTAAGGAAGACATAATAGGTCAGAAATGTGGAATCACTTAGTCGTAGCTGTCAAAGAAGGCACTTAGGTTAGGAACAAAGAAGACTCCTGGAATCATAACTGACACTATTGTGTGAAAGTGTTTTAAATTGAGGTTTCGACTGTAGAATGAAGAAAGCCCTAAGCCCTCTTTATTGTAGGGGGGAACTACTGTCCATAGAAGGGTCTTATTACAACAATAAGATTGGACAGCATGTTCTGAATGAAGAAGCTTCAAGTAGTTGCTTTGAAGTATACTAAAAATTATTATTATCTTCTAGGGTAGTCCTTTAAAAAGAATTCCTTCCTAAAAACATAAACTAATCGGATTTTGGTTCAAGATAGTCTGATTTAGTTCGGTGGCTTGTCTTTCTGATTGGTATCTTCCAATTTAAATAGGCCAGAAAGAAAGCTAATAGGACTATATTCAAGAAAAAAACATTGATAGGTCAAAGGCTATATTATCGTCAAAGTATTAGTTTTCATTGTCTCCAAACATCTAGCAACTAGCAACTAGCATCTAGTTTCTTATTTTAGACACTTTTTTAATGAAATAAAATTAAATTAATGAGAATAAAACATGAAAGACTAAAAAATAAAACGCGTAACTATTTCAAACAAATCATGACAGAAAAGTATCTTTTTTTTAAAAAAAAAAAACAACTGCAATGCTGCAAAATAGTTTTAAAGAAAGAGAAAACATCGGTTATGAAGTTTAAAACTAAAAAACTAGAAACCAAAGTGGTGTTTATATAAACAGCTAATTTCCATGGCAACAAAAACACAACAAGCAACATAAAACAGTGCTGAAAAAATTAGTGCTATTCTCTTTTCTAAATATTAAAAAAAAATATTATACTAACTATCACATGCTTTTAATAATTCTGTGCAAACTAATTTCTTTTTTCTTTTAAAATACTAACAAGATGCTTTTTTTTTTATTATTAAAAAAAAACCATATACATTATAAGAAAGTGTGAATGACAGAGCATTTCTCGAAAAATCACTTCAAAGTATGTTAAATTTTTTTTTATTTGACTTATAGAATTATTTTAAACTTGTAGTATTGTAAATTAGTGTATATGTATACTACACTCTATACCAACAAAAATAAGACTTGGGTTCATTTTGAACTTAGTGCTTTGGGTATTTCATATTTGATAAATATTTACAAGGTTATTATAAAGTATTTTGTATCAGTTTCATATAATTATAATTAATAATTCCTTTTTGAAAGTGATAAAAATCAACAATTTTTGCATTGTTAATCCATGTGGTTTTGTACAATTCTGTTTGCCCTCTTAATCTTCTATAATATTGCTCAATTTTTCCAGAGCACACTAACATAAAAATATTAGAAACAATATAGATGAATTATTCCTGAATCGTACAGCTATGTATGGGTAAATGAGCTTCAACTTGGACAGCCAAAGCAAGCTGTCTCTGGCTTTTACCAAGAATTTGGAGAAACTGGGATAAAAAAAAAAGCTGGAAATTGATGATTTAATATAATAGAAGTCGCAAGATCAGCTTTTGAAGAGTTAAGTCTTAAGATCAACCATGAAGAGTTAACAAGCTAAGAGTCCTAGTCAATCCACCGCTAGAACTCTGTAAGACTCTAACCTTGTCAGCTTGTATGTTCACATTTCATTGTTCATAAACCACCACATCCTGCCACTATTACATTATTTACCAAAATTTTAACCAACAAGTGAATTTCTAGATATACACTCAGCCACCAAAGAGTGGAACATTTAGATTGATCATTAATAAATAAAATTTATTGCAACAATTATTTTTAATACAATTCGCTAGCTAAATAATACTTTAACTTAATAACGTGCTCAATACACTAATTCTTGATTTAGATTAATGTTAAAAATAAAAAATGAAAACGAATGAAGAAATTAAAAAACTTTTTTTTTTTTACAAATTTTTGATAACTTTTTTAATTTTTATCGCCTCCTATTGCTTCCTCTTATAATACTAAAGGCCCTGATATGGCGGGCCATCGATTCAGTTGTTTTGAATGGCTTTTTGCGAACGGCATCACATTTTTCTTGTAGGGAAATGTGGAACTGTTCTAGAATGGTTGGGAGGCTGATACTAGCCTCTTGAGCCTGTCATTAGATGTTCTATAGGATTCAGGTCGCAGGACGCACGCTAATTAGCCTGCAGGCTAATCGATCAGATTTATACCGACTTCCTGCAAGAAGCGGGTGACAACTCTAGTTGTGTGAGGTCTGGCGTTATCATTTATTAACATGAAACTGTCCCCGATAAATGAGGCAAATGGTATGATTGCCTCTAGAAGAACTTCTTCCACATACCTATAGCGGTCATTGTGCTATTTTCAACAACAACAACAATTAATTCAGCATGAACAATTAAATTCAGTTTTGCTCTGTGCAAGTCTGTGTTGTCACAATGTCCTGAAGATGGGCGAACGCCCGAAACCGGTCGATGACCACAAAATGAAGCAAGCTACCACGGAAAATGTCTCTGATGCTTTCCAGCTCTGCGGAACCAACCACCACAACTAACAACAATTAACTCGGGATGGCCTCTAAGTTTATCCCACACCTCAAATATTGATTGTCCTTGAAAAGGACCACTTCCGCTAGTAGTAAACTGAATGAAGCGCCCCATCCCGACCTTCTCCACACACGAATTCGATCGCCTGAAAAATACAGCCTGACCAAAACGCGATTCATTTGTGAAAAGAACAGCCCCCTCATTTTTCTACAGTCCAATAGAAATGCAGATTGGCAAAAGCTAACCTGCACGATGATTCCCTGTAAGTAATGGACTTGATACTGGTCTCCTAGCCATCAGACTTAATTCTCGCAATCGTCTTCAAACAGTTTTAGAGCTCATGGTGATTCCCTGAACTTATAATAAGTTAACTGTAATGCTCTCTGAAGCTGTAAGGAACCAGCTGTGTAGAACTGAGAGCGAATGAAATAGGTCGTCCCGATCTGTTGTGACCGTTCTATGACCACTTCCTTGACATGGATTCCCCAGTTTCCCTAAAATGCACGACTGCTCGATGAACTGCAGTACTTGACAGACCTAAACATTCTGCCACATATTGTACGCTAAGTTCTTTCTCCGCAAGAGCTACTACTTCGACGCCATCCTCAAAAGAAATGACCATTTTCTGTTAATAAGATTAAGCAAATAAGGTAATTTAGCGATAAACAAAATTAATGTGGGATTAAAAAAAAAAAATTATTACTTACGATGTCTGCCCAGACCAGAAAGCCACACTAAACGAATTTCAACTGTTTTCAATTTTAATCTCAAGAAATTCAGTAGTTATTGTGACTATAATTAGTATTGTAAACACCATATATTAGTAATAATTTATATTAGTTATAAACATAAATATACCAGAGCTAGTACAAAGTACAGAGTTATTGTGTTTTTATACAGAAAAATATAAGGCTCCCATTTCTTTTTGTGGCTGAGTGTAGTTAAACCATTCATAAGCTGATGAATTAGAAGTTTCGATTATTTCCAACTGATTACTATTTAAAAAAAATAAGGCCTGACCAAAGAGAGTGAAATTATAAACTTTCGAACAGTTTAAGATACACATTTGACAATACTACTATTGTTGTTTGTTGTAATTAGTTTATTAATAATTTCCCACTGAGATGTCCTTATACACAGAAACCATACTACAATTCACACACTATATTCAGGTTCATGTTACAAATTCTTAGATTTAGAGTATCCGCAGGGAAATTTTCCGTCTTTTACTACTCCTTCCATGTAGTCACAGCCTCGGCGACTGGGCTATTTACATACAAACGGTGTTAGTCGATTGACGTGGTCGATCTGCACCTTCATGCTCGTCTTAGATTTAAATTCTGCATACGATTTTAGTTGTCCGCAGAGCTGGAAAGCATCAGTCATTTGATGATGACCACAAATAAAAGCGTGTTATCATGGAAAATATCTCTGATGTATACCGTTGTTTATAAATTAATTCGAGCTTCCCCATCTCACTGGTATATGGGACTTTGATCTTTGATTCTCTGAGGATTAAAGAACAGGTTTTGCTCCCGGGTTGAAATAAAACATAGTGCTGCCATGAAAATTGCAGAGTTCCATAACGCAAAAGTTACCACAGCAACCCATTTTGCCTATTAAATTTTTGCGCATTCCGGGCTCAGTCCTCATTAGGAAATGAATATTTTTGCCGTCTAACCTACCTAGTTTGTAACAGCCAGTTCTAAATGCAGTTTTTCAAAGCCACAGGAACGGATGGATTTGATCACTTTTACAAAATAAATTAAAAATTATAGATTTTTTTTGAAACTATAATGAACCATGTATTATTTATCAAAAGAAAACAAAGTTAGAGGATAGAAAAACGGTTAAAATATTCTAATAGTGAACAATAAACACTGAAATACTACAGACTACTCTATCTATAATCTATTTTGACAAGAAAAAAATTGAAAAGAAAACTACTAAAAATAAAAACCATATAAAAACAGAAAATTGATAACAATAATAATTAAAAGAAAATAAAAATTAAAAAAAGATTATAAATATCATTATGATAGCACAAAAAAATGCAGCACATTATTGAAGGTAGAAAACCTTGTAGTTGTTTTTGTTGTTGTAGTTGTTGTTTGTTGTTTTATTTTTGTGTTTTGTTTAATTAATTTATTAAAAAGTAAAAAACAAAATTAATTAAAAAAAAAAAAATTAATTGAGATTTTATATTTTAATAACAACACCTAACTCACAGTAAATAATCGTTTAATTGTTCATTTTTTATATATATATATTTTTTATTTTTGGTTTTGATTTTTCTTATAATTTTACATATTTTGTATTAGTTATTTATTTATTGTACACCTTTTTCTTCTTAAAACAGTGATAAAAAAAAAAGAAGATTAAAAATAAATAATAATTATAAATATATTTCTTTGGCTTTAATAAATTTTTTTTAAGACCTTTAAAACAAAAAAAAAAAAATGGATAATGTAGATAGGTTACAGAATTTTTGTTTAAAATTTCTTTAATTTAAAAGAAAATGAGAAAAACTTTTGTGCTAAATTACCCAATACTTGTAGAAAAATAATTTTTATATTCCCCTATTTCATTACGATTTTTTTTTTTTTTTTTTTACAGACCCTCTGGTTCCACTATCATTTTTTAATATTTTATTTTTAAAACTTTCCTTTTAAACTTTAAATTTTATTAAGTTTATATTAATTATTTTAAAAAAAGAAAGATTTTTTGAATTTAATTTTTTCTAAAAGCATGTAACCCAATTAATCATTTTAAAAACTCTTATTCTTGTTAAATCATTAAATTTAATCGTTGAGAATCTATAATTAATTTATGATCATATGATTTATTTATTTGTTTAGTTTAACATTTTATATTATTATTTTTTAATTTTGAGCAAACTCATAAATTTAGGCTAACTATTTAAAAAAAAAAAAAAAACTATTGAATTTTAATCCATTTTCTATTTATGTAAATCTAGTTTGCGAAACCATAACAATTCAGGTTTATATATTTTTTAAATAAGTCAATAAACTGTTGAAACAGATTATGTTACACTCCCCAATATGTTCACAATGTACTGATATTAGATCTAAGCTGAAAATAACTATGTTTTTTTGGCATTTCAATACATTATCTCTCTTAAGCCGCATCGAGACTATTCCAGTTCATATTCCTGTAGTTCTTATATGGATTATGGCATTCTGGTGGTATATAGGCGGAATAAAACAACCACATGGACAGCCAGACGATCAGATTATCACAAGATGAATGTGTACGGTACGGGCCAGTTACGGTAAATCAAATGAATTCTTTGTAAAACATGGAAGTGCTTCCAAGTTCACATTTTCTGTTTACATTCTTACTTTGCCGAGTGAGGAACATTGATACGGCCATCTACATGAATGGATTCTTTTTGGAAGGGAAGATAGACTGTTGAAAAGGAGATGGACAAACTGGAGAGTGAAGATATATTGGCAGAACCAGGATTTTAGAGGAAGGATATGAAACAAAAATAGCAAAGCGGAATTCACTTTCTTGATCAAGACTGGCCACTGTAGGGAGTAAAAGACCTACCTTCGCAAAAAAAAGTACCTATACATAGATTTATTTGATAAAGTGGCGGCAGTGATTAAGTGAAATTATTTAGTTAATTAATACTGAACTATAAAGTCTACTGCTTAAATAAAATAAAATAAAAATATGATGAGACTGAGCCACTTCTATAATCAGCGTCTCGTTTTTCATTTCCATAGAAATTTGTTAAATCAAACTCTTCTGATGAAGGATGAAAATCCAAAATCGGTCTCCAACCATGCTATTGATGGACATAATGTCAGATTTTGGTCCAGCATTGCGCGATCCAACTGTCCATTCAACTATAGTGTATTTTCCATTTTACAGTATATTTTCGAAGGCAATACAATACACCGAAGGAATTTTTGTTGCAGACTAGAAATCGCAACAGCTGAATGAAGAAGTTAGTGCAGCGTTCATGAATACCAGTTTGAATAGTCTGAAACCAGCTTTAAACATCC
This sequence comes from Triatoma infestans, assembly GCA_011037195.1. Taxonomy (NCBI): domain Eukaryota; kingdom Metazoa; phylum Arthropoda; class Insecta; order Hemiptera; family Reduviidae; genus Triatoma; species Triatoma infestans. The sequence goes on from JAAEAF010009843.1 coordinate 54,043, forward strand.
TTTGTTTATCTAGTCTATTATAAGAAGCTATAATTGATTGCGATACCCTTACCCTATATCCATGTTGACGCCCCCCCCCCCGGAACATTCATACAATATACGTAGTTTATGGTATACATAATTTCATACATAGTTTCTGCTAATTTGTGCAACACTTGTGTTCAGCGTTCCAACAGACATCATAATCACTCACAATTGCACATTATACCCCACTTTACAGACAACTATATTCAATACTAGAAAACACAGACACAATAGGAAGCCACAATAGATCTTTTAGGCCACAGTGGATTTGCCTTTTAAGCCATTCCTTTTTCTACTTGTAAGAAAAACAAAAATTTTTTCTAATAAAATATTACTTGAAGAACTCAGTTCCATTCTTTCCATCACCACTCACCGCTTATAGATTGTCCGATTAAAACAAGCTTCATTCAAAAAATTAATACTTTCTAATATCCAATTATTTCTTTTTCTAATTACCAAGAAAAAAGATTAAAATTCATTTTAACATAAAAAAAAATTCTCTGAAAAATTTAAAATGAGAAAAAACACGAATTATTTTCTCTACCAATTCTCAATTCTTTTTATTGTGCGCAATCTCCTTATTATTTCTATTTTCTAAAAATAACCATTAATTAATTAAATACATATATATATATTTTTTAATTTTATTAATTATACTTTTTGTACATTAGAATTTTTTTCTTTGTTTTTCTAAAAGAAAAATTTTTAAATTTTTATTTTTCAAATTGATATGTTAAAAATGATATTACAAGAAATGAAATTATGTGAAAGTAAAATAAAATAGAGAATTAAAAAAATCAAATCTAAATTTAGAATAACAAGTTAATTATTTTAAATTCATTATTTTTGCTTAATTATATATTAAATCAATTAGACGTATAATTGATTATTTAATATTTTTTAAATGATACTATACTGTATAAAATATGAAATATTCTAGAACCTATCTACATATGTCCTGTACATGGGTTTTACTTCTAATTTAAATTAATTTTTTTAAATATTATTTACAATGATCTTTATATGTTTTGATAATCTTATTTATATACAGATAAAGCTAAAATACTACAATTAACATTGAAATTTTTTTTATTTTTTTTTATTTTTGTGTTTTTTGTAAGAAAGACATATATAGCTTCCTAATATATATGGTTGCTATATACATATATATTTATTATATAAGTTAGCTTTCTTAGTTTATTAAATATTATATAATAATCGGATGGGATAATTTCAGGACCTTTATTAAGAATAAAAAATATAATCTCTTTTAGCCCTCCAAGTCAGAAAATGAAGAAAAAAAAAAAAAGAAGGCAAATCTTTAGGTCCTAAAAAAAAGGATTAACGAAATTGACTCTTTACTATAGTAGAAGAATAGTTTTGTTTTTGGACACTAACACAGCGTTTCCCAAATTAAATTTTTAATGGGAATTAAATTCAAGTTGAACATATCTCGCAAAAAGATAGTAATTTAGTAGAATTTTCCATTATCACTAATTTTTTTTTTATCTGATACTTGTTTTCTTACTATGATTATAAATTGTGCAAAAACTTTGTAAAGAGGCTTTTTCTCCGATATTAGTTCCAATCTATTTGAAATCTAAATAGATGTTTTATAATAGATCTGACGTATAGCTTTCCATTAATCTAAAATGAAGCATTATCTGCTCTTGACTATTTCAGAATAAAACAGGATATACTTCTGATGGGATATTAGGTTGTTAATGATATTGCTGAATTTTATGTAATTTAAAAATAAGACTTTTTTTTTATGTCAATTCATAAATAACGCTTTGGCCTTTCCATGAGCATAGACAAGGGAGAGCAGGTTGGGGCTCTGCTGTAAATCCCTCTCTAGAGCAAGAAAATGATAAAAATATTTAACGAAAATTAGAAATCAAACAAGCAATGGTTGGCTGGAATCTTTTCAACTAAAAAAGTTTATTCTATCGACGTTTCGGACATCTTTGGTGGGGCCTTCTACAGGGTCTGACAAGGAGAGGTAGAGGGTTAAAAATCTACCTCTCTACCTCTTCTTTTAACTCAGAAAAGGTGTCCGAAACTTTGATAGCATACGATTTTAAAGTTGAAAAGTTTTTTCTTTGGCCCCCAAGCAAACCAACATTTTGCTTGTTTTATTATTTATATTAAACATAGAAATGGCTAAGTGAATCAGTAACTAGAGTATTGATAATATGAAACTTGAAGTTATTTAGATCATCCAAGTTGTACAATTAGAAAAATAATAAAGCAATATTTTTCTAACCGTCTTTCTCTTTAAAAAAAAAGATCTTAGAACTAATAGTTCTGTCTAATATTTGCGTTTGCTTTCTTACACCGACGTCTATACGATTTAGGAATACGGCAATACGTTTTTGAACAAAATCGATAAAACAGGAAGTAGAAAATGAAATTTTTTTCAGGTTATTTTCATAAAACATGTTCCTGAAATTCATTTTACGGGGTTGTAAGAGCACTGTGATTTTCGGGTTTATAAAAAAAAAAAGAAAAAGAAAAAAGTAATTTCTTTACCGGAAGTACCACTTTACCAACTGGATTTCTGAAGCGTTTCCCGCAAATTTTCTCGAAAATATAGATTTTCTTTAAATTTGGTATTCCAACTACAAATCTAACCCTCTACACCTTTTATTTAAAGCATTTTTCCGTTAAACTATAAATTAAGTGTGAGTGTTCTGTAGGATGTTTTACACACATTTTCCCTTCCCTTTCTTGTCTTTATAATAGCATTGTAATAATAAAATTGTTAATATAATAATTTCAATTAAGAATAGAATTAAGTATTAGAATAGAATAATTGCAATGTAGATTAAGAATTAATGAAAATAAGGCGAATAGAATTTTAAATAAAATATGCAGTAAAATAAAGTTGTAACTATGAAGTTAGAATTTAAATTAAACTTGGAGCTGTTTGTTCCCTTAGTACCTATGTTCTCCTAGGATGTACACCATGATTGTGACAACTATGTCACCTACGTTGCGGTGGCGTGGGCGAGTCAGGCTAAGTTAGCAACTACTAAGAAAAACCCTAGGGAAAGAATAACGTCTTACATGTTTATGCATGACAGGAGCAATGAGGATTTGTGTGATCGAGGTATTCTCAATCAGACACCTATTCTCCTTGTGATTGAAAGGTGGGCAAAGACAGTAATCTTCAGAATATTTAGTAGGGAAGGGTGTATTGGCACCAGGTAGTGATTATGCCTATCTACCGGCTCTCTCCTCTGTAAACGGGATGGAATGCTTAAGAAATACAGCTTCATTAGAAATTTCTCTTCGAAGCTGAGTATCAGAAGTGGAGCAGTGAATCCGCTCTATCACACATTAAAGATTATGCCGGATGGGTCGAGGACCTTCAGGGTACTGGGGGACGGTGGCGGCGGAGTGTTTGAGCCAAGAATTCGGAACCTATGCGAAAGTTTCCCAGCTCCTACCAGGCGGAAATTCGCGCAGTTGGAAGATATATCCAGTTTAATCTGGACAGGAAATATTAGATTCTGGAGATTGTTATCCTATTCGATTAATGACCGCCATTAATGCAACGAATATTATGGGTATTTTGCGTCAGCAAAATCATTGAAATGGACAAGAACAATAGAGTTACCTTATTTTGGATCCAGGGCAGGTTCAAGGGAAGGAAATGAGATGGTCGACACCTTGACAAGGAAAGGAGCTTTATTTCCCTTTTTGAAGCCAGAATGTTTAATGGGATAAGCGTCCAGTCTATCCGGGAAGAGCTCAGGACTGAGTAGGAAGTGAAGAGAGCGCAGCTCCGGTAAAACGTCCTGTGACTGAAGCAGGCTAAGACTTGTCTGGGATTGTTATAACCAGAAAAGATCTGAGCCATGCATCAGTCTGATTAAAAGCATTGTAGGCTCAATGGGTCACTTGAAGAAAATGTGACTAGAACATGAAAGCACCTGAAAATTCCCTAGGAAGATGAAGGAGACTCCAATATACCTTCTAACATTTCGCTAGCATTCCGAGAAGATTAGGAAGCCTGGGAACTTATAAGTTGTTGGAGGAACATATATCCTCCTTAGAACCTTCCGAAATTCTGAAATTTCTTAGCCGTAGATTTTAAAGTACAACTTTCTTTCAAACACCAGCAGAAATGATCAACGTTTCCGAGATGTACACCAAAATGGGCCGAACAAGAGTTTGTGGAGCCTCAGTTTAGTGCACATCGTCAACAGTTTGCTTATAAAAAGCAAATAGGCCATAGTAGGATCTATTGGCTGATATTAACCTAATAATTAACCTAATTTTAATAAAGTTAATTACTTTATAAAATTAGACTTATAATATTTAAACGCCACGCGTTCGCAAACTCCAATGCCTCAGGCGCTCAAATGACCGTATGTCTAAATATTTCCCTTTTCCTTTACCCATTTAAATACTTAGGTCATATTAGCTACACTTTCTGGAGTAATTGCTTGCACCATATTAATATATACGTATATGAAATAAATTTTTTACTGGGAAACGCTGAAATAAATAAAATAAAGTTAAGACAGCTATTTTTTGTTTTTGTCTTATCCCCATTTATATTTATTTTTTATAAAAAGCTATGCTTTATGTAAACTAGAAGGAATATTATTATTAATTTTTTTTTATATGTTACATATAACAACCATATAATGATCTAAACAATCAGAGCACATTAAATTTTTGTTATTATTATTATTATTATGTTTATTGTGGCAGTAAAGGTAAAAAAAAAATCAAAGAAAGGAAATGCTAACCGTTAAAATATTTTTGTTTTATCATTATTTTTTCTTTTTTTCATTTTTTATAAATCAGGATAAAAAAATCGTTCAGGATAAAGGATTTTTTTTGTTTCAATTAATATTAATTTATATATATATATATAAATTTATATACTTTTCAATTTTATGTATATAAATGTAAAATTTTATTATATAAACCGGCAGAACATTTAGCAAATATTTTCCCATGTAATGTTTTCTTTTTTTTAATTATTTTTGTGCAAAAAAGAAAAGTTTCTTTATAAATAAATTCAGAAAACTAATTTTTACTTTGAAGGATTCATTTGTTTATTATTAAAAATTATGATGATGATGATTATTATTAATTATTATTATTATTTAATAATCTGTTGGTCTGTGTATTTTATTATTATTATTATTTTTATTAAATTTATTATTATTTAAATTCTGTGTGAGTAATGGATATTTTTAGAGCAATGATAAAAAATAATTGGCTAATCTTGCTAGCTACCTTGATGCTCAAAGATTGGCAAGAAGCTCGTGTCTGCAATCCCATAAAAGAAAAAACAAACAAAACAATAAATAATTTCAATATTTCAACAATAATTTAAAAATAAAACCGTTCATAATTTTTTTTTTTTTTTGGACTCATGAATTTATTTTATTTATATTCA